>CAUYQG010045268.1:0-30837 GCA_963574415.1 Tarsius wallacei
AAATCCAATCATCTTTTTAAATTTATTAAAAATATTTGTTATCAGCATATAGAAATAAGACTGTCTTTTGCACATTGCTTTTGTTCCCTGAGACTTTTTTGTAGTCATTTATCAGTGCAAGGAGGTTTTTGACAGATTCCCTTGGGTTTTCAAGGTTTAGTGTATGCCATAAAAGATAAGATAGACAAGGGGGACCTCATCTAACTGAAAAGCTTTTGCACAGCAAAAGAAACCATCAAGAGAGTGGGAAGACAACTCACAGAATGAGAAAAAACATTTGCTAACTGTGTATCTGACAGAGGCCTAACATCCAGGATCAACAAGGAACTCAAAGGAGCCGAAAGGAAAAAAACAAACAACCCAATTGAAAAGTGAGCTAGCCGGGCTTGGTGGCTCAGCCTGTAATCCCGCGCCTTGGGAGGCTGAGGTGAGTGGATTGCCTGAGCCCACGGGTTCGAGACCCACCTGGGCAGGCGAAACCTCATCTCCACAATAAATCAAAAAAATTAGCCGGGCGTGGTAGCACGCGCCTATAGTTCCAGCTACTTGGAAGGCTGAGGCGGAAGGATCGCCAGAGCCCAGCAGGTCGAGGATGTGGTGGCCGGGAGCGGCCACTGCACTCCAGTCTGGGCAACAGAGTGAGACTCCAATTCAAAAAAATAATAAATAAATAAATAAATAAATAAATAAATAAATAAAAAGTGAGCAAAAGACATCAAGAGACACTTTTCAAAAGAAGACATACAAAAAGTCAACAAACACATGAAATAAATGCTCAACCTCACTAATCACTTGAGTAATACAAACCAAAGCCACATTGAGATACCACTTAACTCCAGTAAGAATGGTCATCGTTAATGAAACAAAAACGCAGCAGACTCTGGAGAGGGTGTAGAGAAAAGGAAACGCTTCTACGCTGTTGGTGAGAGTGCAAACAAGTTCAACCTCTACGGAAAACAGTGTGGCAATTTTTTAAAGAACCAGAAGTTGACTTTCCATACTACGCAACAACCCTCCTTCTAGGAATATACCCAGAGAAACTCAAATCATTCTACAAAACAGATGCTTGAACATGTATGTTTATTGTAGCATTATTCACAATAGCAAAAACATGGAACCAACCCTACTGCCCATCGAAAGTGAACTGGTTAAAGAAAATATAGTACTTATAAATGACAGAGTATGACACAGCCATGAAGGACAAAATTATGGACTTCACAGCAACTTGGATGGATTTAGAGTCCATCATACTCAGTTGTCTATCACAGAAACAATGAACTGAATACCACATGTTCTTATTTATAACTAGGTTCTGAATATTTATCGCAATACTACACGAGAGGGGTAGGTAGTAGCAGGAAGAGGGGCAGCACGTAGCCTCACTACTTGTACCTGACCTTAAACCAGGAGAAGTGAGGACTAGTTGGGAGCCCAAACTTGACCTGCACATAAACTACTTATGCACCTAATCCTGATTTTTAATCCACATCTCTAAAATAAAATAAAATTTATATATATGTGTGCATATTTATATATAATTGTGATTTGCCTCTTTGATCAACATTATTTATTTAACTTCAAATTATTCAAAGATTTTCTTAGGTATCATTCTGTTATTTATGATTAATTCTACTACAATCAGCAAATATACTCTATTTTATCTGAATCCCTTTATATTTATTGTGACTCATGTTCAAGACCAGAATATTATTTATTTTAGTAAATGTTTCCAAACCCTTGAAAAGAATGTATATCCTGCTGTTGCTGAGTCTGGTGTTCCATGAATGTCAAATAGGCCAAGTTCATTGATAGCATTGTTCAAGGTATCGATATCTACTCTAATCACTTCCTGTTCTCCCCGATGATGAAGAAGGAATGCCTCAACCGAAACAGCATGAAATGGCCAAATGTGGCACTCTAACGCCACAAAAATGAGATGGACTACAGCGTATTAGTCACATATACTCCAAGCAAAGGGAGAAAGTCACCACATACCACACAGAGCCACAGGGGTTTGCACTCTGTGCAAGAGGAAACGACAAAGGACTATAAGAAACAGGTACTCAGCAGCAAAAGGAAAGGGTGGTGACCCTTCACCTTCATTCCTGTAGGCAAATGTGATTTACTCATGTGGGCTGGCAAGGAGGTGGAACCCAAGAGTTTGAGAACTTGGTGAGTTGCTGGTGGCTGAACTTGTAGGAGAACTAGCCAGGTAAGGACCTTTCCTGCCGAGTGAGATCAGGGGAACTCATGACTAGGGTTTTGGGGCCCTGTGAGACCCAAAGATGTGAAGGCAGAACATGAAATTATTGGTCGTAGAATATCTTTGCTGATTTTTTTTTTTTTGCTCAGGTGTTGTATCAATTGCTGAGGGAAGAGTTTTGAAATCTCCAATTATTATTTTAGATTTGTCTATTTTTGATCTTCACCAATTTATATTTCATGTATTATAATGCTTTTTAAATTTAGTTGGTACATATTTAGGCTTATTATATCCTTCCTTTTGTGTGTGCTATTGACAGAGGGATAGACACATAAACCATTGGAGCAGAATAGAGAATTGAGAAATAGGCTGGCACAAATACAGCCAATGAGTTTTTGACAAAAATGCAAAAGCAAGGCAATAGAGGTGCAAAAGCAGTTCAGCGGAGGACTTCTCAGCTGATGTTGCTGGATTAATCGGATAATCATAGGTTAAAGAGAAAAAAAGAATCCCAATTATTAGTTTTATAGATTATCCCAAAATTAATTCAAAATGAATCACAAGCTTGAATGTAAAATGTAAAGCTACATTTAAATTAATTATTTATATAGTGAGGAACAAATGTGCTATTATTTGTTTCTTGTTTTTCATTCTTCGGGTCCTATTTTTTTCTGAATCATTTGTACATATTTTACAATTTCTTTTTTTTTTTTTTTGAGTTGGAGTCTCACTCTGTCGCCCAGATTGGAGTGCAGTGGCAGCTCCCGGTCACCGCAGCCTTAACCTGCTGGGCTCCGGTGATCCCTCCGCCTCAGCCTTCCAAGCAGCTGGAACTACAGGTGCACACTATCACGCCCGGCTAATTTTTTGATTTATTGTAGAGATGAGGTCTCGCTAAGTTGCCCAGGTAGGTCTCGAACCCGCGGGCTCAGGCAATTCACTCACCTCAGCCTCTCAAGGCGTGGGATTACAGGCTGAGCCACCGAGCCCAGCTTACAATTTCATTTTTAATCACTTATAGTGAGTTGAGTGTAGTGTTTTGAATATTTTTTTTTATTTTTTGCTCTAGGGATTACAATACATACAACCTTGTCACAGTTTAATGGTTTCAAATTTTTACCGCCTTGCATGAAGAAACCTTGTTTTCATTTAGGTCTCTTCGATTTTATAAAGGTAATATAAGAATCTTAAGTGATTAAGATCTTCCATCTCTACAGGCACTGAATATCACATCAGGTGCTATTATAATGTTTTGTCAGCCATCAAACAATATTTAGGAAACTCATAAGGATTAGGATGATCTATGAGAGAGGACCTCCCCCCCCAAAAAAACCAGAATTATCTATTGGAAAAGCAAAGGACCTTTTCAGTACCCTTTGTATTACAGGCTTCCCCAGCTAAGTAATTGTTCTAGGAACCCATTGGCATCAGTGTACCAGCTAGTGTTGTTGTGAGAAGCTGTGTTCGGCTGTTGTGAATTTTTTTTGGAAAGTCTTTTCATGCATCTGTTTATTTCATGATGGATGACTTACACAAACAACGTGCAACAGTGAAATTTTGTTTTCTATTGGGGAAAAATGTGGCAGAAATGGTTGCTATGCTACAGATTGCTTACAAAGATAATGCTCTGAGTAAAACATAAGTTTACAAATGGTTTTCCCATTTTAAATGAAATGAAATATCAACTGGTGATCACCCTCGTTCTGGGCATGCTTTGACCAGCTCAACTAAAGAAAATGTGGTAAGAATTCATCAAGTCATCTTGAAAGCCCCCATCAGACTATTGATGAACTTAAGAGTTTATTGGGTTGTCATGGAGTCTCTATCAACAAATATTATCTCAAAATTTGGGCATGAAACGAGTTTCAGCAAAATGTGTGCCTTGCTTGCTCACGCCTGAACAGAGATAGTCACTTGGCTGCATGCCCTGCTTTGAAGGAGCAGTTGGAGACTGACCCTGGCTTGTTTTTCATAAAAATCATAACCGGAGATGAATATTGGTGCTGTGGTTATGACCCTTAAATCAAACAGCAATTTAGCCAATGGAAAACTACCTTTTCCCTATGACCCAAAAAAGCATGGCAGATGAGACCAAATGTGAAAACAACGATCATTTGTTTCTTTGATGTGAGAGGAATTGTGCACTGAGAATTTGTTCCTCTGGATCAAATAATCAATCAGGGTTGTTTTTTTTAAAAAAAATTATTTTAAAGATGTAGGGTACAATTCAAACCAAGGATTTTATCTGGAAATTTTGAGGAGGCTATTTCACAACTTGCAGAAGAAATATTCCAAGTGGTGGCAAACAAATGGCTGATTTTTGTACCGTAACAACGCACATGCCCACATCGCAATTAATATTAGCAGTTTTTGACCCCAAATGACATGACCACCATGCCCCACTCTCCCTACTCACCCAATCTTACCCTGGGTGACTTGTTGTTGTTGTTGTTGTTGTTGTTGTTTCTCTGGATGAAAAATGTCTTCACAGGGAACTGTTTTGCCACTGAGGAAGAGGTGAAACAAAAAATGGTAAAAGCACTAGAGGGTATCAAAATTGACAAGCTCAAAAACTGTTTTGAGCAGTGGAAAAAGCATCTCCATAGGTGTATTGCATCAAACAGAGAATACTTTGAAGGTGGCTGAAGTTTAAACGTGTAAGATTAAATACACAATTTTGTATAAAGCCATTAAATTTTGTGGGGTCCCATCCTCATATTATATCCACCTCCACTGCTCACATTTCAGCATGTATGTGGGTTCACTCTTCATTTCTGATGTTCCACATTTTCTTCTTTTATCATCTCCTTTCTTTTTAGCGCACTTTCCTTAACCATTCTTTGTGGGCAGCTTGCTAGCAAAAGTAGTCTTACTCTTTCTTTGTCTGAGATTGTCTTTATTTCCTCTGCATTCCTACAAAAGCATTTTGCAGGGATTAGAGTTCACTTATTCATTTATTTTAGTGCTCAAAAAATACCATGTTATTTCCTTCTGGCCTCCAAGATTTCAAATGGGAAGAAATCTACTGTCACTCAGATTGATATTCCCCACAAGTGGTGTACCATTTCTCTATGGAGGCTTGCAAGAGATTTTCTTTGTCTTTAGTTTTTGTACTTTTATTGGTGATATTTCTTAGCATGGTTTGCTTGGGTTTATTTTTATAGTGATTTTCTGCTTTCTTGAATCTGTAGGCTTAAGCCTTTCACTGACTTTGAGAAGTTTTCAGTCATTATTTCTTTGATTACTTTTTAGTCTCACTCTCTCTCTATTCCTTCTGAAACTTGTCTTATGAATGTTAGCTTTTAAAAAAAGTCCTACAGGTCTCTGAAACTCTATTTAGTTATTTTTTCAGTCTATTTTCTGGGTTGTTCATGTGAGATAATTTTATCAATCTGTCCTCAAGTTCACTGATTCTATCCTCTATCATTTCCAATCTACTATTGATCTCATCCCAGGAGTCTTTTATTTTTAAATTTATTTGATTTCATTTTTCAGTTCCTAATTGTATCTTATTCTTTTTTATGACATATTTTTCTGTTGAGATTTTGTACTTTTTATTTATGTCAAGAGAATTTATAATTGCTTAGGTGTTTTAATTTTAACTGCTTTAAGACCCTTGTCAGATAATTTCAACATCTGATTCTTCTTTGTGTTAAACTCTTTTCTCATTAATAATGTAATGTTTCTGATTCTTCGTGTGACAAGTAACTTTTAATTATATCATGAAATTTGAATACTTCTTTTATTTTGATTTTGAAACACTTGATCGTACTTAATATTATTTTTTGGGGGGGCAATCTTCCTGTTGAGGTGAAACATGAGTGCTGGGTGTGTGTGTGTTCAGTTTCCTCTTGATCCCTGCCAATACCATCCTAGCAAAGTGGGGCATGGATGCACACTGACCTCAATGTAGAGGAGTGGAGTGAATGCTCAAGGCCACTCTGGTTCTGCGTATACTTACCTTATGAAAGTGTAGCAATAACCCACACTGCCTAATTTCCTTTGAGTAGGTGTGTGAAAGTCATTCCCTTCTGGCCCCTGATGACACCAGGAGAAAGAAGATGGGGAGTGCCAACTCGGTCTACTGCCCACCACTTTGTCTTCCTTGTTTACTCTGGGTGGGAATTGAAACTCAGCTAGACATCAGGTGCTGCTCACACCAAGAAAAGGAGAGACTATCTCACTTTAAATCATCTCATTCTGACTCAGAATGTTAGATGGAAGTGGCGCTATTCATTAGTTACTATAGTCATGGCTATAGGCCTAAAAAATGTGGCAGGAGGAGTTTTAGTTAGTAAAGCTTTCTGAAATTTAATTTGTGAGTATGCACCACTGTAATCTAAATACTTATATATTTTGTCCATTGTGCTATTCAAAGTATATCTTAATACATAACCCAAAATAGTAGCAATGAGATATTCCCAGAGGTAGCTAATATAGAATAAAATGTAATAAATAATAAGATAAGCACAACCCTACAGATTATATAAATGAGTTAATCTACAAAAGGAGATAGAAAGTCATTAAAATATATCTTTAAAGTTTATAGTGACATAAGAACATTCATAATAGGATGCTAACTAAAGAAACCAAGGCAAATTTGTTTATGAAGTATGATTTCTGGCAAATAAAATTATGTAGAGTCCTGTTTGTCTTTTTATGGCCTAAAACCAGAAATGTTTCCCCAACTTTATTAAGGTATAATTGACTTCTAAAAGTTGTATACATATTATACTGTAAAACAATCTTTGTGAAATGATTACTACAATCAAGTTAATTAACACATTCATTATCACATATATTTATCATTTTTCAAATCAGCAATTTCATGTAATTCAATGTAACAAATTAATAAACTATTTATAAGAACAATTAAGTTACTGACATACCGGGCTTGTTGGCTCAGCCTGTAATCCTGCGCTTTGGGAGGCTGAGGTGAGTGGTTTGCCTGAGTCTGCGGGTTCGAGACCCATCTGGGCAACTTGGCGAGACCTCATCTCTACAATAAATCAAAAAATTAGCTGGGCGTGATAGCGCGCGCCTGTAGTTCCAGCTACTTGGAAGGTTGAGGTGGAAGGATCGCCGGAGCCCAGCAGGTTGAGGCTGCAGTGGCCGGGAGCGTGCCTCTGTACTCCAGTCTGGGTGACAGAGTGAGACTCTTAACTCAAAAAAAAAAAAGGTTACTGACATAAGTAGAAATGCCAGTCAGGATAAGATAGGTTATGCAGTGTACTAATAAAGACTCCCCGGGTAACTCTTGTTACATACCCATTTATTCTGCACTGAATATACACAGGGATACAGGCAGAGGGAAGGTTTATTTCTGTATCTCCAAAAGTTTGCAGGACAAACAAGATATCACATCATGCAACAGTCCTTCATACCTCAGCCAAGAAGGGGCCATTTACAAAACTGAACATTAACTTTGAACTTTTTTCTACAAAAATCATAAAGTAGAATTCTTGAGGCAGATATTTCAAAGAAAGCCACTTTGTTGATCTTGCTTCTATAAACATTTTCAGTTTCCTATGCATAAGCAGGCTAATAAACACAGCCTTTAACTGAAGACAATCCCTCTTTTCTATATCAAATATCCTTAAACAATCTCCAGGAACCCTATTACAGCTTTACAACACATTCCTAACAAATAGTTACCAGGCCAAACCCAACATTGGATCTCTGTAGTTACAATCAGTTCAAGGTCTTATGATAGGTAGAATTGAAAATTTCCACTGAAATTCTTCCTGAGCATTACAAGGTTTTAATGCTCTTAAGAAATAGTATGGTGTAGGAATAATGTCCCCATTTTCAGCAATTTAAATTTATCATAGAAAGGTGAAAATGTGGTTGGTAAAACTGTGTGCTTTGTGCCTGGCTTAAACTTGCACCAATTTACTCTGACTATGATGATGAGAAAGCTGAGCCTATGTTAGCATTTTGGATCAGTGGAAGGTTTTCTTTTTTTTTTTTTTTCTGAACAAGAAAATATTAGCTGTTGAGAAACAACATGCTCAAACATTGCCTAACTTGAGAAGTTCAAACTTGTTGAAGCTTCTTTTATTATATGTCTTTTGGAAACCAAAGTGAGGTGAATAATACTTTTGGCAACATCATGAGCTGCAAGGTGGGTACGATATTGACCTCTGCTCATTGGAATTTCATATCAGAAGCCTCAGTGTATGTTTCATTTTCTTGAGTCAGCACAATTTTAGGTTAAAAATAAAATAATTTGGAGACCTCTTTATTCTTTTTTGGAATACAAGGGATCTCAAAACGTGTCTTAAGCTACCTACGTTCCTGAAGTTTTCCGAGCACAGAAAAAAAAGCCTATAGAGAGAGAAGTAAAGATTTATCCAGAAATCAGGAATGATGATTGTGTGTCTGCATCAGGAGGCTTTCTTGGGGTGGTGGTCAGAATGACACTAAAGCAAACATAGTGGAATATGTCTAGAATCTGAAAGAGAACTTCTCATAAGCAAGATTCTAGCGATATTTTATTTTTAAAAAGGGATAGATATGATGTGTCATTTGTAAATAGAGTCAACTGTCCTGAGGAAGGGGCAGACCAAAATAAATTTTATTGATTGTAAATTCTGTGCCAAAATCTATGTTGCAATTTATTTATGCTATAGCATTTAATCTTCTCAAGCACCATATGATATAAGCATTATAATCTCTTTATACAATTGAAAGAACTGGTTTGGAAACCTTAAATAACTCTCCCTAGTTCTTACCAGGAAAATTGTAGATACAGAATTTGAACCCAGGGCTCTCTGACATCAAGCCTCTAAATAGAATACAGATACATGCATACATATATACATATATACTCCCTTGATGATGTGTTATTTACCTATTATAAAAGAAAATGATAAATTAAGGATATACTTGATGCATTCATTTTGTATGTGATGGAAAGTAGGGAATTTCTTCCTGATGAGTCTCCAGCTGAGTCCTGCAATATTTTAAAAATGAAAATGGCGCTTTGTTATAAGATATATTTTCATATATGTTTCATACCTATTCCTAGGCATTCTATTCCATTTCACTCATATGTCTGTCTATAGACATGTCAATATCATACTCACCGATTACTCTGTATTTATAATATATTATAATACCTGTAAAGACCTGTCACTTCATTATTCTTCATATTGTTTCATTTGTATACTATCAGGCACTGGTTCTTAAGAGGTTAGTATCATTTTATTCAATTTTAAAAATGATATCTTAACTAAAATTGTGAATATATTTTAACTTGTATAAAACTTAATTTATACATTTCTTTTGAAATGTTGCTAATTTTCTTTTCTAAGAAAATACTATCCTTTTCATGTATTCCCTTTACATTTATCATATAACAAGATTGAATAGATTTTTATTATTATTTATTAGATATATTTTTCCTGCCAAAATTGTTTCCAAGGATTTATGGATGTTTACAGTTTTGTTGACTATCAGAATAAGAAAAAAATAATTTTATTTTCTTCTTTGAATGTTGGACTAAGTCATGCTAATAAAATGTTAAATTTTTAAAGCCATAGAAGAATCAAAACTCATCAGATTATGTGCTTATTATATGTAGTTTACTATATATCGATTATATCTTAATAAGCTGTATAACTATAAAGTTTGGCTACAGTATTTTTATTCTATAAGTCTGTGAGCATATTTTAATTCAAGAAGAAACTTTGAAAAAACCTTTTAAAAAAATACACATATTTTACTATGTAGCATTTAAAATATGATGGCAAATTTTGCCCTAGCGAAATCAATAACAAATTATTGAGTTAAAAATTTATAATACACAAAATAATAAAAGATTATTATGTCAAATATACAAAGAACACAGGCAAATTGATTTTTTAGAAAGACAAACAACTAAATAAAATTATGGACACCATCAAATTAGGAAAATAATACAATAGCAGATAATGCCCAATTTATATAAAAGTACGTTACCGCTTGTTAATTTTTAACTGAATAACAGATTAAATTTATAATGATATGTTATTTTATATTCTTATTTTGACAAAATAAATAATGTGATATATTTTGAGGATATATACTTAAAGTACACTCTCACATTGCAAGAAGGGGTATGGGTGGTGACAGCCTTTTGGAAACATGTTATAGCATTTCACAGAAATTTTAAAATGAAAGTTCTTTTGGCAATCTATTTCTCAGAATAGAAAGCTTTATTGTATAAAAAGTGCTAATTATTATAAATAAGTAAAAATTATATAGCTATTATTCATGTGTACATGTGTATACATAGGTATTATATATACTATATAGATATGCATATGTCATAGTTAGTGTGGTGGTAAAAACCTGAAAACATGCAAGTATTCATTAGTAGAAAAGTACTTAACTATAAAACATGCTTGCAATTAGATATCATATGGTAATTAAAAGAACTTATATCCATATAAACTCTGGTGTATTTAAAATAAACTCCACATAATAAAGTGTACAACTTGATAAGCTTTGAGTTATGAATGCGTCCATGAAACCAATAACATTCAGATTAATGAACGTATCTTTTATTACTAAAAATGTGCTCAATCCCTGTGTAATTACTCCATCTTGCCCTTTTCTACCCCCTTCCATCCCCAGACAACTACTGCTTTCTCTTCCTCATAGATTAGTTACAATTTTCTGGAATTGTATATGAATTGAATCGCACAGAATTTACTCTTTTTGTCTAGCTTCTTTCACTCATCATAATCATTTTGTGGTCCACTTATTCACTTATTCATTTCTTTGTATTGTTATGTAGTATTCCAGTGTAGACACACTCTATTTGCTTATTCATTCACTTGTTAATGGCCATTTGGTTGTTTCCAGTTTGGGACAATTTAAAAAAAAGAGCTGCTAAGGACATTCCTGTATGTGGTTTTGCATGAACATATGCTTTTATTTTCTTGGGTAAATACTTACAAATGGAAAATAGTATATTTGATGAACATTTAGCTTTATAGGAAATAGTTAAACTGTTTGCTAAAGTGATTGCACATATTTATATTTTCAGGAACAGTGTATTCAAATTTCTGTTCCTCCACACAATGGTAAACATTTGCTGGAGTCATTCTTATTCTATTTTAGCCATTCTAAAAGGTAAATAATTGTGATTTTTCTTTATGTGCCTGTATGAAATTATATTATACGTGGTATATGAAGTCTGACAATTAACTTCGTGAACTTGCCACCATGCCCTTACATTGGCAGCATTGTACAAACAACACAGCAAGGTTTCATAACCTTGTTATATCAGTGTCTCACATTTGTGTTCATGTTGACATGTGGTGGTGTCTTGCTGAGTGGCGTCCATTACTGTTGCTGCATGTTTTTGTGTGCCATCACAAGAATGTTGGAGCTTGAATTAGAGTAAGGAACAAACATTACATTTCTTGTGAAACTTGGCAAGAGTGAAAGTGAAATCAGGGACATGTTAGTCCAAGTTTATGGGGATAATGCCATGAAGAAAACGGTAGTGTAAAAATGGGTTAAACATTTTTTTTCTGAGGGGAGAGAAGAGTCACTGATGAAGAGGGGTCAGGACAGCCAATAACAAGCAGAGCTGACAAAAACATTTCAAAAATTCATCAAATTGTGCATCAAAATCATAGGTTGACTATGAGAAGAATAGCAGACAAAATGCACATTGATAGAGAAACAGGAAAATCTTAACTGAAAATTTTGGTGTGAGAAAGGTGTGTACAAAAATGGTCTCAAAGGAGCTCTTGCATCATGACAATGCACCAGTTCACAAAGCACTGTCTGTGAAGGAGTTTTATGCCAGGAAGCAAATAACTGCATTGGAAAACCCTCCCTATTCACTAATCTGGCCCGTAATGACTTTTTGCTTTACCCTAAGATAAAGGAACTATTGAAAGGATATTTTGATGACATTCAGGATATCAAGGGTAATAAGATGACAGTTCTGATATCCATTCCAGAGCAAGAGTTTCAAAATTGCTTTGATGTGTGAACCAGGCACTGGCATTTTTAAGGGGAATACCTCAAAGGTCACCATAGCGATATTCAGTAATGAGGCACATAGCACTTTTTCTAGGTTGAGTTTGTGAACTTAATTGTCAAAACTTGTACAAGGGAGACGCCCCAAATTCCAGAATTTATTTATTTAAAAGTTGTGTATTTATTCTTATATATTTAAACTTCAGTCACCGGCAAAATACTCTTGGTTTGATGCACTATAACTATTGAAACACTTTTTCCATTGCTTAAGACAGTTTTTTAATTCAATTTTGATGCTTTAGTGCTTCTGCTGTTTTTTGTTTCACCTCTTCAACCTAGGCAAAACATATCCCTTTGAAGCCTTTCTTCATTAAGGAAACAACGAAAAAAATGTTGCTCAGGACGAGATCAGATGAATACGGAGAGTGGGACATGGGGGTCATGCCATTCTTGGTCAAAAACTGTTGAACATTCAGTGCTGTGTGGGCAGGTGGGTTGTCATTGCGGAAGAACAAGTTGCCTATTTGCAACAACTCAGGACATTTTTTCTGCAAATTGTCTCTCTCAACAATACTAACTGGCACACTGGGCCAATGGGTTCCTGTAACACTTACCTAGTGGGGGAAGCCTGTACTACAAGAGGCCCACTCTCCAAAAGATAATTCTGTTTTGGGGGGCTCTCCCCCTCATATAATTGGGATTTTTCTTTTTAATGACTAAAGACGTTGGGCATCTTTTTCATGTGCTTATTTGCCACCTGAGTATCTTTTTTGGTATCTGTGCAGATTCCCACTACTGCCACTTGAGCTTCCCCGTTCCCCTCCCGGCAGTTTCCAACTACTGCCAATCCCTTTCTTATAGTATTATAATAATTGATTATTTTAAAATTTGTATAATTACAAAACCAATCTTCATTGTTAAAAAAAAAACATAATATCAAGGACATTAAAAGTCTGAGTTACTGAGACGATAGTGGTGATTTGAGGGAAAACCATAAATGTGGTTTGGAACACCCGCACAGCATGAAAGAAACCTCGTGTGGGCAGCTCACATGAGTATTATACATGTTGGCTTTCATGACTTTAAAGGAGAGTTTGGAGTCACAGGAAAACTTAGAGATAAAGTGACCATAGAAGCGATCAATATTAACTTAATTTTCTTAGCCATATCCTTCACTTTGTAATTAAGATTTTAGAAAATCGATGATGGTTTCACAGATTGAAAAAAGTGTTACCTTGGTGAACTTTGAGGCCTTACATTTTGGATTTTCCTTTGTAATCAGATCTTTTATTTCCATTACTGGTATAAGCGCTTGCATTCAGGTGACTCATTTACCAGCCTCTTTAGTGACTCATTTGTTTGATTAATAAAAAAGCTCAAGGGAGATTTTTCATAGACGCCATGGTGATAAGTTTTAAGAAGTTAAATAAATATCAAAAGGCAACCACGGTTGTTGGGTGTTTTCCTCCTTTTAGCTATGTAATAGGAGACTTTTGACAATACAACATCCAAAAATTCTGGAAAGTCATAACTGAAAAAAAACTCAAAGATCAAACTCTCCAACTTTCATAATGAGAATTCCATTGAATTATTGAAGACCTACTATGTGCCCAACACTACATATCAGAACTTCTAGAATAAAGCTGAAACAAAATTTAGAAGGACATTTGTAATATAAATATTCATGCAAAAATAAACAAAACATATATTATTTATAGCATCAAGGATATTAGGTACCAAGGAATAATTATAACAAAATAGAAACAAGATCTCTAGTAGTTCATTAAACACTATTGAAATGAATTAAAGAATATCTAAATATAATGTTAATACTTAGGAAGATACAACATTAAAAATATGCTGATTCTTTCAAATTAACATACAGACTCAATGTGACCAAAATAAACATCATTGCAGAGTGTGTGTGTGTGTGTGTGTGTGTGTGTGTGTGTGTGTGAAGGGGGGGGAGATGAAGAGAAACATAATGAGCTGATTCTATTATTGATTTGATATTGCATTGTATAGGGCCAAGAATAACAAATATGCTTTTGCAGGAAAAGTGGGGTTATACATCTGCTGATATTGAGAATTATTTGAAAGTTACATTAAGATTTTGTGGTGTTGGTAAAAAGATGGAAGAACCAACCAGTAGCTTAAATGGAAAGCACAATAACAGACCACACATATAATATGGTCACTTGATTTATGGCAAGTCAGAACAGTACACTAATTTTTCAACAAATCATCATAGGACAATTGCACATCTATGC
Source organism: Tarsius wallacei (assembly GCA_963574415.1). NCBI lineage: Eukaryota > Metazoa > Chordata > Mammalia > Primates > Tarsiidae > Tarsius > Tarsius wallacei. The sequence goes on from CAUYQG010045268.1 coordinate 14,455, forward strand.
AGAGGAGAAAAAATGATACATTACAATCAATTTCTTGTAGTAAAATTAATTTCTCATGGATTTTATTTCAACATTCCATGTCTAGATAAATAATGGTATATCCATATAATTGGATACCATTTATTAATAAAAAAGGAATGAGCTACAAAAGACTGAATAGACTTAAATAGATAATGCTAAGTGAAAAAGTCAATCTGAAAAGGCTATGTAATAGGTAATTCCCTTTCCCATCCTGGGAAAAGAAAACATGTAGAAATGAATGGTAAACTGATCAGTGGTTGCCAGGTATCGGGGTAGGAATGATGAGGAGAATTGAATAGGTGAAGCACAAGAGATTTTTGAGAGCAGCCAATCTATACTATATGATACTGGAATAGTGAATGCATGACACCGTGCATTTGCCAAAACCCATAGAGCATTTCAACATTAAGTCTGAATCTTAATGAATGCAAGCCTGAAAAACAAGAAGGCATTTAAGAGATTGAAGGATTCCAAGAGAGAATGTAGACTGGGACAAAAGAATCTAAAAGTATTACAAATGCATGAGAGATTCTCACTGAAGAGGACTGAGACAAGGTGCTGACCTAGCATTGGAAATAATTAGAGTCTGTACAACAAAATGAAAGAAGTATACATGTGTACTCTACTCTAGCTGATAAAGTTGTGTCCCTTGGGAGTATAGGTGAAAGATTCAAAAACCACTATATGTATATACTCTGACTGAGCAATTAGATGAATTCCTGATGCTAGGGGTCAGGTTTCTCACTGTAGGAGTGGGACTTTACAGGTAAGCAAAGTAGAGGAGGCTAGAATGCTCCATGTGGTAATGTATTAGAGTTGGACATGTCAGTATGAACTTATGTGTTGCTCAATATAAATAGGGATACATATAGAAATACTTATACATGTATATACCTAGACTAATAAGCACACATAAGAGTATATTTCCTTGCTCTATCACTCAGTTTACAGGGGCTAGAAGCAATGATACCTCAACAGCAATAAGAAGGCCAGTGACAAAATTGTGGTTTCTAATTATCATTCTTTAATTTAAAAATACCAGGGCTCCTTGGTGAAATGGTTGATGCTACACCTGGCGCAAGAAATACTCAAGATGTTCCAGGAGTGAATGTCAGGACTATTTGGTTGCAAACTATTCACCCCATTGAACGCCAGAGTTGATTTGGCTGATCTGGCTGGCTAGGCAGATGTCCCCTTCCTCCTTCATTGTTCCATGAGTATCTTTTTTAAGATTGGCATGCTCCAATGAAGAGGACAACCTTTCCTGAAAGAGGAGGATCATTCTTTGGTCAAGAGTAAATGAGTAGCTATACTTTTCTGCTAGAGACTCCAAACAAGCTCTCAAGATGTTCCAGGAGCATGTTACAATGCCAGGAATAAAAAGGTTCTCAAAAAAACCACAATGGTGGAAGTAAGTTCAAAGGACAAAAGACCAAAATTCTATATTCTTCCTCCCCAGATTCATAACTCTAGCTTAACTGTGGAGAAAACATCAGAGAAACCTCAACCGTGGGGTATTGCACAAAGCACCTCAACAGTATTCCTCAAAATTGTCAAGGTAATCACAAAAAGGAGAGAATGAGAAACAGCCAGAAACAAGTAGATCCTAAGGAGACATGAAAACTAGACGTAATGTGGGTTGCTGGATGGATCCTGGAACAGAAAAAAATACATTAGGTAAAAATTCAGTAAATCTGAGCTAAGTATGAGCTTTGTTGAAAATATTATATTAATATCAGTTCATTAGTTGTGATACATGTAGCATTCTAATATAAGGTGCTAACAGTAAAGGAAACTGGCTGTGAATATAGGAGAAATCTCTGTGCCATCTTGGCAACATTTCTGTAAATTTAAAACTATTCTAAAATTAAAAAGCTAACTTAACAACATGAAAAGAAAAAGAAAGTCTTCAGTATAAGAATTAATTTTAAAAAACAGGAAAAGAACACTTTCTATGAAGAAAAATATTAATACAATGTAAACCTTAAAATTAGACAGAATAATTAAAATAAACCATTAACAAACTGAAAATAAAGTCACAGAATGAGGGAAGATATTTGACAAGCAGACAACCATCACAAATATTTGTAGGTGAATACAAGTTTTGACAATTAAGTTCATGAACTTATCCTAGAAAAAGTGCTGCATACCATATTGCTGACTATCACTATGGTTACCTCTGAAGTACTCCCCTTGGAAAGTTATGCATCAATACCAGTGTTTAGATCACCCGCCAAGGTAATTTTGGAACTCTTTCTGGAATGGCCATGAGAGCCATTGTCTTATTACACTTGATGTCCTGAATTTCATCAAATGTCTTTCTTTCAATATTTCCTTTATCTTTGGGTAAAGAAAAATGTAATTGGGGGCCAGATCAGGTGAGTAGGGAGTATATTACAATACAGTTATTTTTACAGTGCCACCAATGTAAGTGCAGGGTGGCAAGTTCATAAACCTAATTATCAGACCTCAACAAATAACAATAATAGCTCTGATGGCCATTCCAGAAAGAGTTCCAAAATTGCTTTGATGGGGGGACTAGGCACTGGCGTCCGTGCACAGTTTCCCAAAGGGAGTACTTCAAAGGTGATCATAGTGATATTCACAGTGAGATATGTAGCACTTTTTCTAGGATAGTTCACAAACCTAATTGACAGACTCATACATAAAGAACTTCTTTTGATGGAGATAAAAATACAAATTTTTGGTTAAATAGGGAAATGAAAGTATCCTTAACTGACAAAGACATTAGCAAACACAAGTACCACATATCATACTCATAACTCTACTGATGAGATGTTAGAAGCATTCCTGTCAAGAAAACTGAAGAGATAGCATATAAAACTCATATGATTGACAATTAAAATTAAAAGTTGTAGAGAATTATCACAAATCAATAAAAAAGACAAACAACTCAAAAGAGAATTATCAAGCATTATATAGGTTAGTTCTAAAAGACTACTTGCAAATGATTAAAAGACATACCCAGATGCTACATGTCGTCAGATAAGTGGAAATTGAAACAGTATGATAACATTTCACACTAGATAGGAAAAATGCAATGCATGCCAGAACTAAACATGAACACAACAAAGAACACTCAAAGAAATGGCAAGTTTTATGTTTTCTGGGTAGAAAATGCATTGTTACAAAGATTTTGGAGAACAATTTGACAGCATCCAGTGAAACTGAATCTAAGGGACTTTTGGGGTCTATGAAAACTTTGGAGGAATTCTCAGTCATGTGCATAAAGAAACGTGTTCTTTGTAACACTTATTTTCAAGGAAGGAAAGTAAAAACAAAACTACAGATATTGGCTAAAAACAGAAATCTATTCAAAAGCAGTGTGGTTGAGAGGCAGCCAGAGTCTCTGAGTTCAGACAGAACTAGAACTGTTGCCTGTAGACCCAAATTCTGGGACAGTTGCCTAGTCTATGCCTCAATGTTCTCTTCTGTAGCATGCATATAATGCTAAAATCTCTCTAATAGGATTGCCATGCGATTAAAGTAGATAGTACATGGCCCATTCTTAGAGTAGAAAGAACCTAGCATATAGCAATGCTGATAAGTTTGATTAGTATCCTACATATGAATGATCAGAATATGAATTCACATCAGTTATGTGTTTCAACTGGATACATTTAAAACAACACATAAAGTGTTGCATAGACAAATCACCATAACACAATATCTTCTCAATGAGAAATCAGGATCCCTTTTCTGTCCAGGATCAGGTAATATTTTAGGCCTCAGGGGCCATAGGGTTAAACTACCCAACTCTGCTGTTGCAGCCCGGAAACAGCATGGAACACATGTTACACACAGAGTAACTTCTCTGATTGTTTTTGCCTCTCAGTTTTCTTGTCTGTTTTTTGGGGATTAACATGTCTAGGACACTGGGCTCTTGTGAGAACTAGCCCATAACTCATATAAGTATCTAGCATGATACAGAGTGCACAGTAGTTGCTAAACACCTGCCAACTTCTCTCTCTCTCTCTCGCTCTATCTGGAGAGTAACCCTACTCCATCAAATAGAGGTTAGAGTATTCCGGGAAAATTTTGTTTAATTTTTTATGACGATATAAAAGCATGATTTTGCCTTGGAAAGATTTCCACCAGAAGTAATTAAAAGCAGTTTGTGTATATAATGAGGGAGGTTTCCATCACCAGGAAACTAGACTTTCATAGATGGGTCTTTTTTCCCTTGTGACTCCAATTAAATGAGATGTTTTAGTCTTGAGGCTGAGAAATTGGTCTACAGGCTCACAACATTCATTTTCCTGGGTTTCTTTCCAGGTGTTTGTTTCCAAGATGCCTCAAAAAGTATCTTGTGAGTTCTTGTTGTCCTGTACAAGTAATAAAATAGCATCCCTAGTTCTTCAGAAACCAGCCATTTCTTTTCAGCATTTCTCACCCTGTAGTCACAGTCAGGTTCTTGCTTGAGTCCAAGGTCACAAGAACCACTCAACACAACTCAATGAAATAAGAAAACCCTGGCTCCATTACATGAAGAGGCCACTTGTATCTCATGGATAGCAGGAGACTTCAGCTTGAATGATGAATGAAGCCCCTGCTTCTTGTCATCTTGGCTTCTCTAATCCTTCTGTACAAACATTTTTAGAGGTTCAGGTGAGCTATTCAGCCGGCATGCATGGAGAAGGTTGCCTAGCCTCTGGGCCATGTATAAATATCACTCAGGTTTTCCTGCAGCCGGCAGACAGGAGGCAACGTCCCTTCCTTTGTACTGTCTGACAAGGCTTGTACTTTCTTAACTTCCTTCTTTTTTCTTACTGGTCCGCTGGCCTGGATGGTTTGGTATAGCTTCAAGTTTGGTCTTCACACAGCAAACCAAACAGAATTCTCAGAATCATGCCAGCAAAAGTAACAGCGTGCAATGTTAACTGTTAAATTGAATTGGAATGTTCTCTGTTGCTCACCATCAGTAATAGGTTGACAAATCGCTGTTAGTCCCTGTGTTAGCATTTCCCTAGCCTTGCTAGGAAAGACAACCTAGCAAGTGAGCCTTCCATTCAAGATTCTGATTCCTTTGCAGCTGAGACTGCCTGCTCCTCCCCGGGTCGCCAAGAAAGCACAGGTCCCAGATTGTTGACTGCTCTCTCTGAGCTCCAAATCCTTGAGCAAAACAGCATAAAGCACCCCAGGTTGAGGAAGAGGAAGCATTCTCAGCTTCATTCTCTACCGCTCAGATTTTCCCAGTTTTTCCCCCATCACTTCTCCATCTTCTTCCCAGAGTCACTTCCCTCCACATCACCATCATTTTCTCTTCCCAACTGGTCCTTTGGGGACTTGAGTGATTCCTCATCTGGAAAGTTAAAGCACACAGACTGGATTCAGGTTAGAGTTCCCAAAGCCCGGCTGGGGAGAGGCAGGCTGAGCAGTTATGTGTTCTTGTCCATGTGTATGGGAACTTTTGGCCATAGTGTCACATGGGATTTGCAGTTAATTCAGTTAAATAAACTTCTACTGAACTCTTATCATGCATGAAGTTCTGTGCTCAGCACAGAAGGCAAAGAGAAGCAAGAAAGACTTGGCCTCTGCCCTCAAGGACCATGCGTTTTAACAGAGAGATCATGCTAGCTGGCGATATTATTAAATTGTGCAAGGGGGCAACACTTCTGGGTCCCCTCCCACTGTTGGAACTTTTCTATCCTCTTAATAAATCCTGCCTTAAAAAAATTGTGCAAGAGAAACCACGTAGGCATATATAAAACTCACTGACAATAAACTAAAGAGTGGTTGTATCCACTTGGAGTAAAGTAGAGTAAGAGAGAAGAGATCTTCAGAAAAAAAAGGTGATGTTTATGAATGTACCAGGAAGAAAAAAAGCACAGTATGGCGGTACCATAATGTGCAAAGATACAGAGACACACAGGTTGGAGAGAACAAGAATGTAGAGAGGATATGGCCAGAGATAAGGCCAGACAGAAGGGAAATTCTCATCAAGGTCCACCACACTGAAGAATGTCTGGGACTTATTTTTGTAAGTAATAGAGAGACAAATTATAAGTGATTATTGAATGAATGAGTGAATGAGAGAAATTATCCTTTTAGGCCAATCTTATGTTATAAATTAAATTTTATTTTCAACTAGAGATTGTTGAATTTTTTTACTGTTCTCTAAGCATAAACCATTGTACTATGATTTTATTCAAAGTTATTTCAAACTAACATGAAGAATAATGATGTAGCTAGGTGAATAATTAAAATATTCAAGATATTCAAGAAGTTTTGGAGGATATAAAATAATGTTGTGGTCATTTTTCCACTTAGGATTTTGCCATTAAAGAAAATTTTACAGGAGGTAAAAGCAATGACAGTTTTCATTCTAGAAATAATCCAAACCTAAATATATTAGGCCTATGCATTTATGCTCAGAATACAGTCAAAAACTTCAAAAGATCTCTCATAATACTGAGAGATAATGTATTTTTAAAAGATTATACAGACTTAAAAGTAAAATAGGATAAAAGATTGATTAATGGTTACTAGTTTTTGAATGGACATTAAATACATGACATTATTGCTACAACATCACATTTTCAAAGAACTCTGTAAAGTAGACATTTTGCTTCTAATTTTCACCCCAGAAAATTGTGGTTTCCAAGGCCTCCAAATTACACACCAATTACAAGTGGCCGAGCGGGGTGGGGCAGTATCCCAGCTGTTTCCAAATAATTTGGGAGAACCCACACTTTTTCTAGGGACAATTCACAATGTATGACAGGGTGTTAAAGGCTTGGCACTGCTTTCCAGTTGTATCATGATTAACTGTATTTATCCAGGATTTCTCAATGTGTTTAATCACAGAACTCCTAAAAAAAAAAGATCCTAAATCTCTCACAGAACTAGTAGAAAACTAAACACAATTAAATGTTAATTAAGTAGGAGGAATCACACCAGGTCACTAGGATACAAACCTTGTCCTGCCTATGAGAATTTTGGATGGTTCTACAAAGAAAGTGATATTAGATACTGCAATTAGTAGCAAATTTAACTAAAAGAATGTAAAAATATGCTATGATACATATTTTTAAGTCTACTTGTGATAAATTCTTAAATCATAACTCAGTGGAGACAGTTTAAAAAGGGCAAAAGTAATTAATATTAGTCCAATGTATAGTTTTTTAATTTACTGAATTTTTCATTCAATCTGTCAGGTAAAAATAGGTATTTTTTCCCTGACTGCAGAGCATGATATGCTTGGCATATGGGAGTTCTCAGCCAAATGGAACCTGCTGGGTTTCACTTTGGTGTAATGATACATCATTGATTCAAAAGAGAAGGAGTTTACAAAAATATTCTGTTCTTACCATCTTTTATCAGAGTTCGCTGGACAGCAGAACATTCTGCTATCTAAAGACTTACAAAACAAGTGTCAAGCGTGGTTTGTACTTGGTTTAGAAATATGATGATATCATGTTCTTTGAAGTACATATAAAGATTTCAATTACATGGAGAATAATTGGGCAGAGCACATTTCTGCATTATCCAGTCCAAAAACATCTTCAAAAATATTTTAGTTATTTCAGTGAATTCAAAATACTTCCAGTACTTGTTCTAATTTTACACCAATTTCCTGACTCAGCTCTTTCATTTGGTTGAAGAGAATGTAGGGAACATAAAATCTTATTTGAGTTCTCTGAGTTTCTAACTATGGCCATAACTATTCCACTGCAGAGAGATTTTCCTCAGCAGTTTCCTAAGAACAAGCACAAGACTTGGGTTCGGCATGCCATGCCACTGTGTGTGGACTTCCTGAAATGGTGTGAGCCTGAGATTCTGTTAATCTACCATGTCCATACAGGTGAGTATTGTTGAGGTATATTGGGATATATCCAGGTATTGTTGAACATAGAGCATGAATATTGAACTTTCCTGCTTAGCCAAAGCTGAGCAGGTTCTGGGCAAATTGTTTTTGGTGCAAGTGAGAGAGCCAAGGTTTTGTTCTGGTGAATTATTATGGTGTATTAGTCTAAGCAAATAGCATGGGACTTGAATAGTCAAGGGTTCTGGCAGAAATAAGAGCTAGCATTTGATTAGCACAGTGTCAACCACTTTCAAATACTCAGGAGGTGTAACAATGGTAAATTGGGGCTAAGCAACCAGAAGTATAAAAATTCAGAGTAGATCACAGAGAACTCTCCCTGTACTCAGCATGTCCATATACTTGGTCAGAGTACACCCAGGTTCTGTGAGGGTTACCTGAAAAAAATAAATCAAGGCTTCTGCCCTTTCATCTTTCAAAGACTGGCTTAACTTCCATTTATGAAATACAATTGATGAATGAAAGCTGGTCCTTATTTTTAAGGAGTTTATAGGCTACTGGAAATATGGTCAAGTAAACTGGCAACTGCAGAATGATATTATTTTAATCTCAGACAAGAATATGGACACAAACTGGAAGTTCATCCAGCCTTACATAGGCCTGAGGTAGCTTCCAAGAGGAAAGAACATCTAACTAAGGCGGGAACCTGAAGCTGGAAGAATGAGCAGAAGAAAGCCTTAGAAAAAGACACCAGGTGTGTGGGCAAATAGGGGTAGGGAGAAAGGGAAATTTGGCCACAGGCACGCAAGCATACAGTACCATGTAAAGATGAAGGCAGAGAGCAGAGTGATGCTTCTACAAGCCAAGGAACACCAAAGATAGCCAGAAAACCACCACAGCTGGGACAGAGGCCTGGAACAGATTCTTCCCTCACAGCCTCAGAAGCAATCCTACTGACACTGATTTCAGACTTTCTTCTGAGAGAACAAGTTTCTGTTGCTTAAGTCATGTGGGCTGTGATACTTTGTTATGACAGCCCTAGCAAAATAATATAAGTGTTAAAAACTCATCATTCTAATTCTCGCATCTAAATTTTTTACACTTTTTTGTTTGCAATGCATACTCTTCTTTGATCTGCTGGAAAATTTACCTTCCTCTTCAAGGATCAGCACAGGGATCACTTCACTGAAGACCTCACCAGACCATCCCGCACAAAGCCAGATTCTGTCTTCTATGTTCCAAGTGGACCTAATATAGATTCTGTCTATAATACTTAATGGATACCCTACATTATCATTTGTCATCATTGCCACCTAAGTGATCCCCTGGGAGGAAGGAAATGAAACATGTTTGCTCTATTCTTACTCTCAATCTTAGAGCATGATGAAATGTTGACCCCAGGAAATATGTGTTAAATAAATGACTTGGAAATTCAAGAGATTGTTATCTCTTCCTCCACCCTATCATAATGGCCAGTAGATTTCCAAAGTGCACCAAGATCATCTCCTATAACTGACCATAAAATGCACTGCTGTTTCCTTGTGGAGGTCACTGGTGGGCCATGACACCTCCCTCATAACCATATTATTTCAGCTGAGCTTGGGTGTCACGAATGAGTGAATGTGGGTGTTGCTTCTGGTCCACTGCCACTTTCTTGCTCCCTGATCACTTACAGCTTCGTCCTATATTTTTCTCCCTCAGCTTCAATGAAATAAAAGATAAACACAAGCATTCAAGGGAGATATTTGGACATTTGCTGACGGCAACATTGTACTTGACTAAATGAACTATTTGATTCATTAAGAAAAGATGTGGACTGGACACAGTGGCTCAAGTCTGTAATCCCAGGACTTTGGGAGGCCGAGGCTAGAGGATTGCCTGAGCTCAGGTGTTCGAGACCAGCCTGGGTAACTTGGTGAGACCTCGTCTCTACAACAAATCAAAAAAATAAACTGGATGGTAGCACATGCCTGTGGTTCCAGCCACTTGGAAGGATGAGGTGGAAGGATTGCCTGAGTCCAGTAAGTCGAGGCTGCAGTGGCCATGAGCATGCCACTGCACTCCAACCTGGGTGACAAAGTGAGACTCCAACTCAAAAAATACACACACACACACACACACACACACACACACACAGGAGATTTTGAAGAAAAATCAGTAGAGCTTGGTAAATAACTGAATATGGATTCCAGATGAGGTCCTATCTGCCTCAGTGTGCTCAATTTCTGGACAACTTAGAGAAAACTGGTGTGTACCAAATACAGAAGACACAATGACATACACATGTCTTCCAGTGGAGTTCCTGTCCTGCTACCTACATAGTTAGCACAGCTATCTTCAGACACAAGACTACTCGGACCCTGTGGGCTTTTTCCTTCCACTGAATGCTCTTTTACCTAAAACCCCCTGCTTTGTTTTCTGTCTGGGAACTGCCTACTTATCACATACCATCTCACCCCACCCCAGTGTCACCTCCTTTTGCTATATTTTCTTCTTCTTTCTTGAGTAGAACCCTCTCCTCCCACCTCCAGTGTTAACACATCACATCATAACATTAGACTAAATATGGGCTGTTCACCCACTTCCCCATCTTGAACTCACAGGTTCTGAACTAATGGAAAATAGATGCAATTTTTTTTTTGAGTTGGAGTCTCACTGTCACCCAGACTGGAGTGCAGTGGCCACTCCCGGTCACCGCAGCCTCGACCTGCTGGGCTCCGGCGATCCTTCCACCTCAGCATTCCAAGTAGCTGGAACTACAGGCACGTGCTACCACACCCGGCTAATTTTTGATTTATTGTAGAGATGAGGTCTCGCCAAGTTGCCCAGGCGGGTCTCGAACCCGCAGGCTCAGGCAATCCACTCACCTCAGGCTCCCAAAGGCGCAGGATTACAGGCTGAGCCACTGAGCCCAGCAGATATAATTTTTAAAATAGGATTTTTTTAAAAAAAAAAAACTTGTAGATATCGTTGGATGGAAAAAACCACTAGTTTTTCTGTTCATTTCCTACTCGACAGAATTTGATTAGCTGGTTTCAGAATATCTACCTCTGCCGGTCTGAGCCTTCTGGAAAGATCAAGAAGGCAAGAGTAGAAAAATCAACGGGTTGACCTTGAAGTCAGGACAAACAGAAATTTGGGAAGACTGACTTCTCCACGAATAAGGCTTTTTCCAATCTTCTGCCTTGTTCTTGCAAAAATGAGATAATATATGAGAGATAAAAGAGAGATACTTTCATCTTGGCAATTTTAGAAGGCAAAGTTGAGGGTTTATGGGCAAGGGCAGAAGAGAAGGATGAGAGGGGAAATCCCTGATGGGTCTCTGTTATTCTCTGTAACAGCACCCTGGATGCTGCCTTCATAGACACATCCACACTTGAAATTAAGCTTTTTGTTATAACTTAGTTTGTACGATCTGTCTCCCTCCCAAATGCTTATAAATGCTCCAAGGGTGGGGATAATCTCTGTTTTATTCATGAATGCATGAACTTAATTCTTAATAAGCATTCACTTTCGTTGTTGTTGATAAATGAACATGTGAGTAGGAGGCAATGGTCAGAAGTGCCCGAACATGTCCTCCAGAAAGAGGGTGTGGAGCAACAAGTTCAGAGAGACTGGGAATAATTTAGCAAGAATCTGTCATTTACTAACCCAGCCCGTGCAGCAAGTGGATGAACCAGGGGTTTCTTGAAGCAGGCCATGGCTGATGCTGATTCTGGGATGTGTTGAAGGGCCAAGCTACATGAGAGGGAAGAGATCTAGACTGGATTGTTTCCATTGCACCTGACCTAGTTACCTCCTGTTGTGGTGTTTACACATGCACCACGTCTGAATGCATCGCCTGTGTTGGGGATTTGTTCTGGTCATCATCCTCTGGCTTCCCTCAGTAATAGTTATAAGTATGAGCATTCCCTGAGTTCCTCAGCTGGGTTGGACATCACAAACATCGAAGGAGTTTATTCAAATGTGTGTGAGTACACTACATCTCAGGCAGGACCCAAGATGAGGATCTCAAAGTCACCAAGGGGGGTGTCCTGCTCCCAGACTTTCTGCATGTTTTCGATGCAGGGAAGCACCACCTGTGAGTGTCTTTGAAAAAAGAAACTCACAGACCAGATGATTCTTTCTTTTAGGGGCTGATTGTCTTTCCTCTTAGGAGTTCATTAAGGGTACAAGCTATGGTCTTCTTGCCACTCCCTATAATTCTCTATATCCTCTAACATAGGGAAACTAATATGTATTTGGTTACCCGATTATGGGACTTGAAGTAGCTCATGTATTAGTAATTACCATGAGGATATAAATGGTTATTGCACATTTCTGTAAGCAAAAGCTACATTTCTAGAAAGAAAAATAGTGATTCAGTGATACACACATATAGTTCTATTCAAACTTCTCATCAGAACCATCTAAACATGAGTTTAACATGGCTATTTCATGCTGTGGTGAGACAAGATTTTCCTCCGAAGGTCTCAACAAAAAAGTAAAGTCTGGCTCAGAGGAGAAGGGGCAGAACACTACTGAAATGCACAGGGAAGCAAAGGGAAGAGGGTTGACCCAAGTTTCAACTCTGCCACAACTCACTGTGATGCATGGGACAAACTCATGTTCTTTCTGCTTCTCCACATCTATACGTCTCAGGGAGAAGGGAAAGGAAGCCATGGTAAGTGGAGCCTGTGGCTTACAAGGAGGAACATAGACAACTGGAATTCCTGGAGGAAGTGAGGAGAAAGGGGAGCAATTTAATGGGACAACCCCAAGGAAGTCCCAGTTAAGTTCTATTATTATCTATTTTATATATTGGCTTCCTATAGAAGGTTCTGTTTACATCAGTGTTCTGCTGCAAACAGTTTCAACCCATTCAGTTAGCTGCAGATGGTCTCTAAGGTGTGCATTAAGTCAGTCTTTCAGATGTAACAGAAGCCAACTAAAATCAGCCCAAACAAAAAAGGTGATTTGTCATCTTAAAGTTTCATTGGATCAAAAATCTGGACAGGACAACTCCCTCGAGTCCTCTCCCACCGTGGGAACTTTTCTGTACTCTCAATAAAGCCTGCTTTCTAAAAAAAAAAAAAAAAAAAAAAAAAAAATCTGGGCACAGCATGGTTCACTGCTTCTCTGCACAAGGTCAAAATCAAGGTGGCAATAATTTACTTTCATTTACTTTCAAGTCAATTCAGGCTGTTGCTAATTTTAGTGCCCTATGTCGATAAGAGTGAAGTTTCCATTTCTTTGGCTCTCAGTTGGGAACCTCTTTCAGATGATTGGCTGCCTTCACTTCTCATCACACTGACCCTTTATGTCTTCAAACCAGTAATCAGCAGCGTATAGAGACCTTCTTGATATTCTACTTTTTCTCACTTCTTCTATCACATTGGTTGGCCTTTCAGCCAGAGAAAGGGTCTCTGCTTGTGAATGCACAGGTGATAAGTTTGGGCTCACCTGGGCAATCCAGAGCACTCTCCTTATTTTAAAGTCCATAACCCTTAGTGACTTCTGCAAAGTCCTTTTTGTCATGTATCATAATATATTCACAGTTCCATGGATCAGAATGTGGACATCTTTGGTCGACTATTCTACTTACCACCAGGTCATACAAAAATTTATTCTCCACATTCATGGAGGTGGTACTTGGAATCTAGAATAACTCAGCTTGATGGAACTATAAACAGCACTGGCTCACAGGCCACTACTTAGTCGTGTCATTTTGTTCTGACCAGAATAAAAGCAGAACCTTTCAAAGATGGGAAAGTTCGACTTATAGCAAGTGAGTCTCTGGGATTAGCACGGCCACCAAGGCTATAGCTTCCTTGTCAACTACTTACTCTGTGAGGGAATAATGATAGTAGAGAAATCATAGTTGATGGATAGAACTCTTGGCAACACAGCAAACATGTCAAAAAGCTGGAAATGATATAAAATAAGATAAGCAGTCATACATAATTAGACTTAAAAGCAGTATGGGGAACCCCCCCCCCCCCAGCCATCAGAAATCAAGAGACTTTCAAACCTGAGGACACTGCAGAGAGTCAGGGCAAAATATGAAGGGATCTGGTCTTGTGTCTACCTGGATAGAAGGCATGAAGGGCCACCAAGATCTGATATCTGAAAGGTAAATGAGAAGGACTCCCATCCAAGAGCAGGGGGGGAAGAGAAACTCCATCTGCCAGCCCATAGTTATAGCAAGGAAACTTACATTTGTCTTGAGGCTCTGGTTGAAAAATAATTTCAGAATAAAGGTGTGGAAACACGGCTGTGCGCCTTCTCCATAAATGCTCCCTTTACTTGGAATCTAGACTCTGCACACTCCCCTAGTGTTTTTCTGTCCCCCTGCTGCTCCAGGTGGTGGTTCCTTTGATGGCTCCACTTAATCTCTTCACATGAACTATTGCAGAAACTAAGGGCTCAGGACCAGGCTCCTCATGACTTTCCTTCACTTACTGCCTTGGTAACTTCATGGAGCCACATGGCTTTGAATGTTAGTTACCTGCTGATTACACCCCATGTTTATATCTCATTTTCAAGTCTTTCCCCCGAACTACATTTTCATGTACCCAACTTCCCTTTTTGTCACCATTTTGATGTTTCATTGGTATTTCACACATGACATCCCAAAATTGAAGCTTGACTTATTCTACACAGATCTGCTCCCATTATCTGCCTTTCTTGAAAAAAGGCAACTTCATCCAGTCCTTGGGTATTCATTCCTCTTACACCTTATTTCAATCACATTTGCCATCATTCAAGCAAGTTTGACACTGTGATAAACTCTATCACTTCTACCATCCCTGCAAAGTCACTACTATGGTCAATGAAGGGTCTCTGTTTTGTACTAGCCCTTTGAGGGTCTATTATCATCACAGAAACCAGGCTAGTGCTTATATATAAGCCATACCATGTCTCCTGCTCTTAAGGCTTTCCCTCAGCTTCCTGGACTAGAGCAAGACCCAGTCTGCACTCACTGAACATCTTCCTTCCTACATCATGCTTATCCTCCATGTCTTGAGTTTAATCTCCTGTTACCCTCTACTCCTCCAAGACCTTTGCTCTGGCTGCTCAGACTCACATTTTCCAGGCTTCCAAATCTGTAAGCTGCTTACAGTGACCCAATCCCCTGCTCTTCTTTAGATTCTTGCTTAAATATGCAATTTTCTGGCAGAATTTACGTTCATATTCTATTTTAAATTTGGTGTGAATAAATTGAAAGTTAAATAAATAAACAAAACCTCTTACTTGCCTTAACTTCCATATTTTTCATGTCACTTATCCGATAGACTGGATAATTTATTTGCTTCTTTTGTCTTCACCACCAACCGAATTTAAGATCTAAGAATGTAGAAATGTTTACCTCTTTCAGTCACTACCTGAGTCTCCACATTGAGAATAGCATCTGGCACATGGTAAACGCTTAATAAGCATTCACAGAATGAATAAATAGATGAGAGTGAGTACTGTACTCAATAAGATAGTACTGAGAGTTTCCTAAAAGTGATTAAAGGCATAAATCCTGAGAGTAAAGTATATAAAAGAAAACTACATAAATGCACATTTCGACATAGTCTAGTAAAACTGCAGAATGTTAAAGAATATTTTATGTTATTTAGTATGGGCTACAGTAACTGAATATGTTTATTATTCTTATACATTTATTTTTTTAAACACAAGGTCTCTCTCAGTCACCCAGGCCGAAGTGCAGTGGCATGATTGGGGTTCACTGCAGCCTAGAATTCCTGGGTTCAAGCAATCCTCCTACTTCAGCCATTCAAATAACTAGGACTAAAGGCCCATGCATAGCTACTTATTTTTTATATTTTTTTTATTTTTTGTAGAACCTGGGTCTTGCTATGCTGCCCAGGCTGGTTTTATACTTCTGGCCTCAAGAGATTTTCTTTCTTCAACTTGCCTCAGCACAGGGATTACAGGTGTGGGCCACTGCTCCTGGTCAGATACTGAATGAGTTTGAATATTAACTCATCTATACATATTAAAATGTTAGCACAATTACCAATAGAATATAAACAAAAACAAATTCGTGACTAACAGTAAGTCAAAGTTGATCAACGTTAGAAAGAAGAAAAAACTAACTAAAGGAAACAGGGTGAACATAAAATAAAAATGAAAAAAGGAAGGTAAAATGCATTCAAATATAAAATCCATGTATAAACAGAAACAAATTCGTGACTAACAGTAAGTCAAAGTTGATCAACATTGAAAAGAAGAACAAACTAACAAAAGGAAACATGGTAAACATAAAATAAAAATGAAAAAAGGAAGGTAAAATGCGTTCAAATATAAAATCCATGCTTAACAGATTAAGTGTGACTTTAAAATATCAAGAGTTCTTAGTTTAGATTACAAAATTTTGTCACGAATATTTTTTTTTATTTTTTTAAATTATGGTATTATGGGGTACAGTTAGGGGTTAGGCATAAAAAAATGCTTCGTTCAGGCACCCTTGATGATAAGAGGTGTCTCCCCATCCCCAGACAGATATTTATCACCATTAATCCCATCGCCCCCCCCCCATATTTTCCCACCACCCTCAGTCATTTTCTTGTGGTAGTACAAAATATGTA
>CAUYQG010045269.1:0-12147 GCA_963574415.1 Tarsius wallacei
AAAAAATTAGCCAGGCGTGGCAGCACGCGCCTGTAGTTCCAGCTACTTGGAAGACTTATAGTGGTGTTTAAGCCCCCAGCTGAGTCTGAAGCCAGCTAGGTTGGGAATCATCTACGTAGGTCTGCCTTCCTCTTCTCCACCGTTCCTTGAGGAGATTGTTCATTTTCATTTCATTCCCTCTCAATGTTTTCCTGAATTGCCTAGAGACAGTCATCAGACTGAGTACACTGGAGCAGAAAGTCATCATCCCAGATTTTCCCACCCAGGATACCATGAGATCAATTCCATTGTGACCATTTGGAATCTTAAGGCTGGTGAGCTTCATTTTGTCTTCCATACATACGGTCCTTAGTGACCTGAATGAGATCTTCTGGTCATCTGCCCAATTTATAATCTTCCTCTCACTGCTTCCCTTCCTTGCAAAAGTCACAACTGTATCTCATGGAAACTCAGATTCATAGCAAACTCTCACTAATACATTCATTTCCCTGAACTCTTATCTCTCTTCATCCTAACAAAAGTTTCTCAGTCAGCGTCATTGTCTTGCTTCAGTCAAATTTCTTGGAGGAATGACTTATTCTGTCTATTGCTGTTCATTAAGCAACTGCAATTTGGTGTCCAGTATCGCTGCTTCCTTGAAACTACTCCAGCAAATGATATCAGTGACCTCCAATCTGCCAAATATAAATAACATTGTGACTCAAAATGGCACCCCTTTGGCAATTATGTAATAATACCAATGGGATATCTGTTTTTTCTTATCTTCAGGGGCTTCGAAATTTGGGATTATCTTTGATTTTTCCTTTGCTCTCTATGTAAAACAGTCTGATTCTAAAATATCTTCTTTATAATTCATTAATTCATCAAAATACATTTCTATTATGCAAAAATACTATGCTAATTGACATAAAAAAGACTTTTAAATTTGATCCCTTTTACTCTCTCACTCATAATCCTAGTCTAAATTTCAGTATCTATTAATAGCCTCCATATACATCTTTTAACTCCAAAATTTTCCCATTCATATCCTATATATAGTCATTAGGGTAACCTTCATAGAATTCTGTTTTATCAAATCTATCCCCTCTTGACCACAATGAAATTTAATTGTGTAGTCCAGTGTGCACTGCCTTCCAGTCCCACCCTTATTCTCTACACCATTTAGCCTCATCTCTTGACATTTCCTAACAAGGCTCTTCTGGTGCCCCCATGCATATCTTGCTTATTCTTGTCTCAACAACTTTGCAAAACACATTCTCTAGTCTGGAATGTCATTATGACTCCCAATCGTTACTCACTACTTTTTTTGAGACCCAAATAAATACTCTCCACTCTCAGCCTAATGACTCTTGTATGAGCCATCTGTCAGCATTTTGCATATAGTCTTCCATATATTATCTTGTAATGGCTACAAATTTTTATATTAATAATACCTATTGGAATGGCAGTGACTTATAGTGGCAGAAGCCACTGTGGGACTTCTGAATATGTTTAATCATCCATGAAATGTAAGTCTTTCCTACCTCACAAGATAGATTTGAGAATAAAATACCTAATGCATCTAGAATGACAACCTGCACACAGTAGACAATCAATAGATAGTAACCATAATTACTTCTACATGCTTTTCAACAGGATAAAAAGCTTCATTTTATAATGTTTCATGTTCACAACACTTTGTGCACCAACTCTAAGCTGTATACACAGAGGGTGTCCCATAGCTGTATACTGGATCCATACATTAATGGTGAAAATTCTAGTAACTATGACAAAATCCTACTTGCAAATTTAGCTGGGGTTTTCTGTAGAAATATAAACTTGATCTCTTTCATGATGACTAATGGATTGATCAAGATGGAAATTTCAGGATTGAAAATGTTTTTTGGTATCCCTGTGTTTAACCAACCTTTTTTGCAGATCAGTTGTGAATCTTAGGTAATATAGAAAGTTTTATTGTTGTTGGAAGAAAAAGAAAATACAAAATTTATCATTATTTGTCTTTCTGATCTTGGTTAGTTATCAGCACTTTTTCCAGGTGGTTGGCTTAGTCCTGGAAAGCACGATTTACCAAAGATTTCAATCTTTGCCCCATTTATATAAGTAACTTCCAGACCACAATTCTGTCCAAGTACAAAACATTAAATGACAATAAAAATTGATGAACACTCAAGTTATTTGCAACCACATTTTTTCAGTAGCACTTGCATCTCTCCTTTTGTTTATTATTTGTAACCTAGGCCATCATTTACGATCACAAATGAAAACTAGTCACAGGAAACATTTATAAAAAATGCAATACTAAAAAAAATTCTTAAGTTAGTTTGTTTTTCAAATATGCTGACGGCAGATTCTTGCTTTTTATTATATATTCATCACTCAAGTAACAAAATATACAATCTTTAATGATCTGTGAACCAACATTAAGCAATACTAACCAAGCATATTAACAGAATCCTTTCAGCTATTTTTAGAATCTGAATTGCATTTGGCCTCCCATATTGTCATCATTATTAAACAATATAACCATAAGAAATCCACTGAGCAATATTTGAGCAATGGATGAACAATGAACAACAAATTAATTACATATAAAATTATTAATGAAATATGCAATAGTGCTTCCAGAATTTGTAACCAGACAATTCACCACTTAATTACTGTCTTCCTCTGTCAGCCTTTCAAGCTGAATTACTACAAGGTTTTCTTTTAATTGTTTCAAAATGCCTATGTAATTCATTTGTTTTAAATAAATTACTTTTTAAAGTAAAATCAATTGCAATAGTTACCACACACATACACAAATAAATTTACACAAAACATACATATTTTTTAAAATATTGCACTGGAAAAAGTACTCTTACTTCTATGACAGTGTCTAATAATACTGCTTTATTAAGTGCCTTCAAAAACTTGCTATTAGAAATAATTTGGCCTGGCTTTCTTTCATTTATTTTCCCTGAGAAAAATCCCATCTCACGGTTTTGCTTTACAGGCCCTGTATGCATTGGTTTGGCTATAACCAGGCTTCTCCTGAGCTAAATAAAGAAAGTATTTTTATTCCCTGAAGATTTAATCTTCTTTTTCTCTAAATCTGCACTGTCCAACATGGAGGGCCACTAGCCACTTGAAATGTGACTCATTTGAAATGAAGTGCTATAAGTGTAAGGTGTATACTGGGCTTTGAAGTCTTAGTACAAAAAAATTCAAATATCTCATTAATTTTTATAAAGACTACATGCTAAAACACTAATATTTTTTATATATTGGGGTAAATTAGGCATATTATTAAATTACTTTCACTTGTTTCTTTTTACTTTTCTTCTTGAGTAGTTTTGGTAATTTATTGCTTCAAGGAATTGGTTCTTTTCATCTAAGTTGTTGGATTTATGTGCATAGAGTTGTTCATAGCATTCATCATTGTACTTTTAATAACTGTAGGGTTTATAGTGATGCTCATCTTTCTTGCTTAATATTGGTCATTTTTGTCTTCTCTCTGTTTTCCTATCTCAGTCTGGCTAGAGGTTTATCAATTTTATTGATTCTTTCAAAGAACCAGCTTTTGGTTTTATTGACTTTCCTTAGTGTTTTTCTATTTTCAATTTCATTGATTTCTGCTCTTTGTTTTTTCCTTCATTCCATTTGCTTTGGTTTTAATTTACTCTTATTTTTCTAGTTTCTTAAGGAAAAAGCTTAGATCATCAGTTTGAAACATTTATTCTTTTCTAATATAAACATTTAATGCTCTAAAAGTTATATGTGGGTTACTCAAAAATTTTAAATTACATATGTGACTTGCATTTGTGGTTTGCATTGTGGGTTTCTATTTATTGCTGCTCTAAGAAGTGTGACACACTAGCAAAGTGTTTTCTTTTCAACACATTAATAAAAGTTTAATAGCCTATAGGACCACTGAACCAAAGAATCTCAGGCACTCAGAAGCAGATAGCAACAGCCTTAGGTGGTTTGGGTTTCTCAAGTTTCAATTATGGAAAAACTTAGGATAGATTTTGAGCTGGCTCTTAAAGTAAGAAATATGTCACATAAAACTGAATCTGAGACCTTGAGGTTCTTCAGTTCCCTGTCTCCTGACAGAGTAATTAGGCTTTCTTTTAGGAAGACCAGAGTGCTATCTATGTAATAGGAGTCTTGGAGCTAAGAGGTGAGACTGTTCTCTCACCTCTGTCTTCTCATTTTGCTGACTTGACTCAGTGCCTGAAATTTGCAGCACTGAGGCTCCCGTTCCTGGTCCTCTGGCCTGAAAGCAGGGACTTCATTTTCCTCACTCTGCTATGCACTTCCCACCACTGTATCCACAGGGCCAAGCAATAGGTAGGACAGAGGGAGAGAAAAGGCAATGTGAATTCATCCCAAGCTCTGAGAACAAGGCTTCTGTGGTCAGAATTTATTCCCCTCTCTCAGAGGTTGAGACATCTGCCTGATTGTCCTCCACTTTCATTGTCACCACTGCCATTCAGGAATGGCCTGGGCCAGGGCAAAGACAATAAAAACACAAAAAGTAAAAAACAAACAGCAAAGAATGTCCCTCTTCCTCTCTGACCCTTGAAAGCCTTCTTTCCTCTGACTTTTGACAGGCCTGAAAAACGGGACTTCTCTGAAATGTTTCTGTCCACATCTGGTACTTACATGAGGGTGTCAATTTGCCTTTGAAGCAAATCTGAGAAATATTTGGAGAAACAGATGAAAACATGCTGGTTTGATGGTATCTGGAATTCTTTTTTTTTGAGTTGGAGTCTCACTCTGTCACCCAGACTGGAGTGCAGTGGCACACTCCCGGCCACCTCAGCCTCGACCTGCTGGGCTCCAGCGATCCTTCCGCCTCAGCCTTCCAAGTAGCTGGAACTACAGGCGTGTGCTTCCACACCCGGCTGATTTTTTTGATTTATTGTAGAGATGAGGTCTCGCCACGTTGCCCAGGCGGGTCTCGAACCCGCAGGCTCAGGCAATTCACTCACCTCAGCCTCCCAAAGGACAGGATTACAGGCTGAGCCACAGAGCCCGGCTGGTATCTGGAATTCTTATCTCTTTCCCTTATCTAGGGGCTAGTCTCTACTCTTCAACGTCTTCATCATACATGCATTCCACCCAGGGTTTATATTGCAGGTAGTGGCAGCAGGGTGGAGGGTGTTATTTCATCTTGCCTAGAACTAGAACCAGCAAAATAAGACAAAAATTCTAATCTCACTTAAGGGCCTGAGTAGGAGAGAGATGGAGGACACAGGTAATTTGGAAGACAGGGCTAGCCATAGTATCAGAAGTTTGCTTTATTCTCCTAAAGACTAATAGCTAGATGAACTTGTCATGAGAATGATATAGCTATGCCATTTGAAAAACCTCTAGTGTTTTACACATTTGTCTATTATTATACATCTAAGGCAAAGTCTATAGTTTAGAAAAGATGAACTCTGGCTAAGGCAAATCAGGAGTCACAGTGGCCTTAAAAAGCACAGACCAAACAAATGGACAGTCAGCCCTCCATATCCATACATTCTGCATCTGCAGATTCAACCAACCCTGGACTGAAAATATTCAGAAAAAATAAAAAATAATATTACAATAATAAAAAAGCAATACAAATATAAAAGCAATACAGTTTAAGTATTTCCGTAGTGCTTACATTGTATTATGTACTATAAGTCATCTAGAATGATTTAAAATATATAAAAGAATGTCCTTTTTTTTTTGAGTCAGGGTTTCACTCTGTCACTCATGGCTCACCACAGCCTCAACCTGGGCTCAGTTAATCGGTCCACCTAAGCCACCCAAGTAGCTGGAGCCAATATTTTATTTTCATTTTTTGTAGAGACAAGGTGGTACTATGTTGCCTAGGCTGATCTTGAACTTCTGAGCCCAAGCAATCCTTTCACCTCGGCCTCCCAAAGTGCTAGGATTATAGGCATGAGCTACTGCACATGGCCTTACTATACCATTTTATATCAGATATTTGAGCATCCATGGGATCCAATACCCATGGGTTCTGAGGGACAACTGTATGTCTTTTCTAGAGCAGAAAAATCTGTTAACTTCTGGACAGAATTCAAAAAATAAATTTTTACCCTAAAATTGAATCTAACTCAGCAATATTGAAGACTGGGAGTCAAAGGTGGGTGAATTCTCTGCTCTACCTTATCTCTCCCACCCTCCATCACATTTCTCCAGCTGTCAGAGTTCTGTTCTGTCAGCCAAAATCTCAGACTGAGTTTTTTTTTTATTACTAACCAGGACTGTGGAGTCTACTTACCATTTTTAAAATGTCTTAATTATAAATGTATATATTAATTATATATTTTATTTAATTATAATTTTTTATATTTTCAAAAAAACCCAACAATAGCTTGGAGACTTCACAGGTCTATGATCTCAAAAACGCTAGCTATGATCCTGGCCTTTGATCCAGTTTCAAATAGAAATGTATTTGGTAACAAATAACATGAAGCTCAATGAGCACTGGCTTGAACACCTAAGTAAGCATTTACCTATGTCACAAACAAGAAGCTTGGGCTGAGCATAATTTTCCACAATACAAAAAAAAAGAGTATAAATCATCAACTTATAAATTTATTGCCTTATTATTGGATATTGTTTTGTTTCCAGTTAAGTTGTTCTAATAAAAACACATGAAAAGATGCTCAATTTCAGAGCAAAAGTATCTTCATGTCAATATCCCTACAAGTACTTTCATTTCCAAGGACAGTTTCCCAGAGGTAAGGTTGCTGGGTTACAAGATGTGAACATTTTACATGTTACCGCTTTCCAGTTTCCAAATGCTATGTAAATTCAGTCTCACCATCATTGGATGTCACTGATACTTTGAATTCTTAATGGTGTATTGGGGAAATCAGATATCTTTTTTATTATTGTTGTTTCATTTCTCAGGTTATTACTGATGTTAACTGCCTGTTTACATGTTTACTGGAGATTTAGCTCTCTTTTGTGAATTGTGTATTTTTATTAATATTATCAGTTTATTTGTATTTCCTGTCAATATGAAGAATTATAACTTTCTGACTGTCATGTGAGTTACAAATATTTTTTTCTCCCTTAGTTAAATTGATCTCTGGTGTCTAGAAAATTTGTATTTATCTTCAGTATAGCTCAAATATTCATTTTTCTGTCAACCTTCCCTGGTTTCCCTGGTAGAATCAGTCATTCCTTCCATAATATTTTGCATATCCCTGTGTGCTGAACTATAATTACAAACATTTTCTTCCTGATCAAAAAATCTCTATCAGAATGCAAATCAGACAGTCCAACATTTTAATAGATGTATCTTTGAATCTGCTTTCATTCATTCTTCCAAAAGTAAATCACTCACAACCTTCAGAATTTTATTTTTACTTTATCACTAGGACAACCACACCGTCTTTCATTTTAGAGAAAGGTGTTCAACTTCTCCGTCTTTCTGTGAAAACTCTGGTTTTCCTCAGCCAGTGCCTTTTCATTCATGAGTACTGCCTTCAAAATCCTTAGAGGATGCCCCCATCGCTGATGTGCTCTGTTTCGGTTATCTATTGCATGTAACAAACCACCCTAAAACAATCATCATTTATTTTGTTGACGATTTTCATTTGGCAGGGCTTAGTGGAGAAGGTGTCTCTGTTCCACACAGGTCAGCTAGGAAGGTCAACCCGGCCTAGAGATCTACTTCTTTTTTTTTTTGAGTTGGAGTCTCACTCTGTCACCCACACTGGAGTGCAGTGGCCGCTCCCGGCCACCGCAGCCTCGACCTGCTGGACTCCGGCGATCCTTCCGCCTCAGCCTTCCAAGTAGCTGGAATTACAGGCGTGCGCTACCACGCCCGGCTAATTTTTTGATTTATTGTAGAGATGAGGTCTCGCTTGCCCAGGCGGGTCTCGAACCCGTGGGCTCAGGCAATCCACTCACCTCAGCCCCCCAAAGGCGCGGGATTACAGGCTGAGCCACCGAGCCCGGCTGAGATCTACTTCTAAGGGGGCTCACTCCCATGACAGGCATGTTGGATGCCCATTCTGTGTCACTTGGTGTGCCAGCCACAAAACAAAATGGTATGTGCCTCATCTTTTTCAAAGGCCCTTCAGCTTCTGCAAAGAAGTCTAAACGTCATTGCTGAGGCGGGATAGGGCTAAGAAAAGAGTGTCCTTCCCAAATTTTCTCTCTTCAGTCTCTGTGCCTGCAAAATTTCTCCTTCTAGAATCCCTGCCCCTCTGATAAATTAACTCACATCAACACTTCATTGGTTATGGTCATACTCTAAACCCCTGCTTAGCCTGAACTGGTAACAAAGTATTTGTGATATTTGCAATCTTATATGCCTTAACACCATGCCTAAGAAGCCTATTGTTCTCCCTAAACTTTTCCTAATCAAACTGGAGCCCCTTTCATCACTCTACAGCTCCCTCCTAGTCATTGGAACTGAACCTCTAGGAAAGGAAACACCCTATACACTAAGAAAGTGCCAAGTGAGGCAGGGAAAATCACCAGGAAGCTTTGCTGTTTTTCATAGTTCTGAGAACACTATTTTCATTTTTTAGTGGAAAATGTTCTCCATTTTCAACAGCTTAAAAAAGAAATTAAACTGCATACTAATTCCCACTCCCCCAGAACTCCCGCATTGTTCCCACCTATGTCAGTCACCTTCTTCAAAATAATCAGTGAAAAATAAGGCAAGTGCTTTCCATGTATAGAACACCAAAACTCAGTTCCATTTGAACGACAGATCAATTATATGTTGGAATTTGGAAGGTGCCAATTGATCTCATTCCTCTCCCTTCAAGATTCTGAATGAATGAAGAAATAGAAAGGGTCAGAGAGAGGTCAAAATATTGGCTCTTAATACTGGTAAAGTTGGACTGGCATTAGCATTTCTACTTTTCCTCCCTAAAATCTAGCCCTCGGAACCTCCTGTGGAGAGAGGAGGGTCTGGGACACAGATGGACAACTGGCCACTCTATGTGGGACTGTGGCATGTGTCTACCAAGTAAGCCAGCAGAAGTAGAGAGAGGAGAACTTGCAGCCCACAGGCAGGTGGGTCCGTAGCTAGAAAAAGTCCTGGAGGCTGGCTTCCCAATGGCGTTCACTCTTTCCCCCAGTCTCAGCAGTCAGGTAACACAGTCCTCCCTACTTCTGTAGTAAACAGAAAGTGAGGAGAAAAAGTGGGTAGAAGCTTCTTTTCCAACATTTCTGAGCAAGTTCCCTAACTTGGGGGGGCAATATGAACACGGGGAAACACTTAGGGTATAATGCTATACACAGATAATGTAAAATAGATTAGGCCTCTTCTAAACACTCTCTGAAAGGGTTCCATTACATTCACAACACACATACTATAAATTTTTCTCTAATATGTAAATATATATAATTTAAACACGCAGCTTTAAAATACAGTCTTAAAGGCCATTATCAAGAAAATAAAAAGCAACCTACAGAATGACAGAAAGTACTTGCAAATCATATATCTGATAAGGGATTAAGAACTAAAATATGAGAGGAAGATGGCGGCCGAGCTAGTCAGACTATATGAGTCCCAGTGTGAGTGAGTGAGTATATAAAAAATTCTGGGTGTTGGTGAGTAAGTGAGCATGTGAGTGACTGACTGAGAGCTCCAGAACTAGCAGCCAGGGATCTCCTGGTGAAGCAGCTGGTGCCACAGCTGCTCAGCTTGAACCCTAGTGCTTCCCGGGACACAGACACTGAGCACCAATTTTTTTTTTTTTTTGAGTTGGAGTCTCACTCTGTCGCCCAGACTGGAGTGCAGTGGCCGCTCCCGTTCACCGCAGCCTCGACCTGCTGGGCTCCGGCGATCCTTATAAGAGAATCTTGGTATATAATTAAGTTGGTTATAACTTTTTCTCCAATTTTAACTTCTGTTATGACTTGAAAGGTTTTTAATTACTTAGAAAACTGGGCTTTAAAAGAGGTCACAATAGATTTGTTTAGCTTCATAGGACATCAGGGGCTGAGGGTATCGCATAAGTTATAATTTGTAGAAAAAGAAGTTAAATACCTGGGACATCTGATTAGTGAAGACAAATGAAAAATCAACCCAGGAAAAAAAAAACTGGAATAATTGGCTACCCTTACCAAAGACAAAGAGAGCATAAAGTTTTTAGACTATTAGTCTATTGCAGATTATGGATTGACTCTTATGCTCAGAAAACCAAAGATTTATACTTTAAGCTGCTAGAGGGAGATCCAGATCCTCTCAAATGAACTGCTGAAGAAATACAGATTCTAGAAGGGCTGAAACAAACTCTAATCACAGCTCCTGTTTTAGCACTCTCATCTTTAGAAAACTCCTTTCACTTGTTTATAACCATGGATTAGGGTGTGGTCATCAGAGTCCTTACTCAAAGCTATGGTGGAAAGAAGCAACCAGTCACTTTCATGTTCAAATTGCTAGATCCTGTATGGAGAGGATCCTGTTGGCCTGAATGTGTTCAGGCTGTAGCAGCCACTGCCTTATTAGTGGAAGAAAGTTGGAAATCGACTTTCAGAGGAACCCTCACGGTCAGTACTCCCCCATCAAGTCTGTGCTATCTAAATCAATGAGTCGGGCATTGGCTGACAGATTCTCGGATTCTAAAATATAAGGCAATACTGTTGGAAAAGGATGATTTGGTGCTAACCACAGATTCCAGTTTCAACTCCATGGGTTTCTTAGGTGCCAGGGAGATGAGGAATCAAGAGGAATTGGGTCATATTATTAAATGCCAAACCAAAGTCAGACCAGAATTGGGGAAAATGCCACTGCATGGGGGTATTAAACTCTTCATAGACGAGTCCTCTAGAACGATTGAAGGCAAAAAGCATAATGGCTATGCTATTATTGATGGAGATCAGTTGTCTACCTGTGAGAAATAAAGGTTACCTAACAAATGATCTGCACAAACTTGTGAATTAGTCACCCTTAATCAAGCTCTGAAATTGCTTGCAGATAAAGAAGGCATCATCTATATAGATTCTAATTATGCCTTTGGAGTAGTCCATACCTTTGAAAATATCTGAGCAGAATGAGGTCTCATAAATAGTAAGCAAAGGGAACTGGTTCTTGGAGAATTGTTTAAAGAGGTTCTAGAAAATCTATTGCTCTCTGTTGAAATTCCAATAACATATATCAATAGTCAACAGAAAGGGGGCTCCTTTAAGGCAGTTGGCAACAGACTGGCTGATGAAACAGTCAAAGAGGTGGCCTTAGAAAGTGAGGTTAAACTCCTGAACCTCACTCCAACATACCTATAGTCACCATGAGATAGCAATTTACTGAAGAATAAATGAAGAGAATGGGGAAACTGGAGGTTTCTCCAAACAAAGAGGGGAGATACTTTCTCCCAGAAGGAAGAAAGATAGCTAGTAAACCAATTATGAGGGAACTAATGACCATATTACATAAGGGGAGTCACTGGGGATCTCAGGGCAATGTGTGATGCACTTCTAAAAACTTATGGGTGTGTGAGCATGTACATATACACACATATGTATGTGTGGGCTAAACAAATTTGTCAAGGATGTATCTATCACCTGTCAGAAGATAAACAAAAGTTATTAGAAAACCAACGAAAGGGGGAAGATCCCTCAGAGCTGGGGCCATTCAAAAGTATCCAAATTGACTTTACCAAAAGGCCAAAGGCTAGAAAGCTCAAATATCAACTAGTAATTATTGACCATCTCAGTGGATGGGTGGAGGTTTACCCTTTAACAACTGCAACAGCAGGGTCAATAATAAAGGTGATTTGGGAACAGACAATTCCTATGTTCAACCTAATAGAAAATATTAATTTGGATAATGGGAGTCACATTATCTTAAAGGTGTTACAAGGGATAATGGGGGCTCTCCAGGTGCATTGGGACTTTCTTTTTTTTTTTTTTTTTTTTTTTTGTTGGTGTCTAACTCTGTCGCTCAGACTGGAGTGCAGTGGCCCTCCCGGCCACCGCAGCCTCGACCTGCTGGGCTCCGGCGATCCTTCCGCCTCAGCCTTCCAGGTAGCTGGAATTACAGGCGCGCGCTACCATGCCCGGCTAATTTTTTGATTTATTGTAGAGATGAGGTCTCACCAAGTTGCCCAGGTGGGTCTCGAACCCGCGGGCTCAGGCAATCCGCTCACCTCAGCCTCCCAAGGTGCGGGATTACAGGCTGAGCCACCGAGCCCGGCT
>CAUYQG010045271.1:75-19991 GCA_963574415.1 Tarsius wallacei
TATAGTGGACCTTGATCATCCAACGTATTACCATAAGAAAATGACTGATAGTGGTGGGAAACTATGGGGGGGATAGGGAGATGGGATTAATGGTAGTAAATATCTGTCTTGGTATGGGGAGACACCTCTTATCAACAAGGGTACCTGAACGAAGCATATTTTATACCTAACCCTTAACTGTACCCCACAATATCATACTAAAAAATATTGAATATAAAAAAAAAGAAATGAATAAGATATATTATTCAAATTTATAGTTGATAAAAGTCTTTACAAGGTTATATGTAAACTAATATATATCAAAGTATCATTTATAACAGCAGAAAATGTAAAGGTGCTCAAATGTAAAATTATAGAGATATTATTAAATGATGGGATTCATTG
Source organism: Tarsius wallacei (assembly GCA_963574415.1). Lineage (NCBI taxonomy): Eukaryota > Metazoa > Chordata > Mammalia > Primates > Tarsiidae > Tarsius > Tarsius wallacei. The sequence continues at coordinate 460 of CAUYQG010045271.1, forward strand.
ATACAATAGAATATTATAACTAATAAAATCATGGTTTTGGAAAATATTTAATGACATAGAAATTCCAATGATAAAAATGTTAAGTAAAAAATAAAAATACAAAATTTTATATTCATAGTATTATCCCAATTACCTAAATTATGTAATATAAATACATTTATAGAACAAAATTCTAATAAAAATTAAAAATCATTTGTAGCAATAATCTTGGTGAGGAGAATATAATAATTATAGATTTTTGTTTTAAATAAATTTCATTAATACTATAAGAATATGAGCAGAAAATAAACAGTTTAACTATAAAGGAACAAAATAAAAATATATATTTTTAAAATAAGATGGGTGGCATAGCAACGTATTTTATTATTGATGGAAAATATACAGAAGAGTAGGAGAAAATAATGCAGAAAACAGGAATAATTGCTGGAGCGACATCCTTGAGTAGGTAGTATGGCACAGGGTCTAGTACTTAAGTGGAGGGCTTAGTCTTTGCTCAATGTATATATAGATCATTTATAGAGACAGTAAAGAAGACAGTATGCATGCCAATATAATGATGGAATTTGTGAACATTATCTTCTAATTGTCTCTAGATTTTTCAGTGACATATGAAGCAAGAGCACAATTTGAGATTGCAGATGGTAAAGGCTTAAGAGGTTTGAAAATAAATTACAAATAATCAGCAGAAAGTGAATGGACTAGGAAAATGGAGAATTATTACTCAACAGTGTTAAGGGTTCATTTGAGGTTAGTGATCATGACTTTAATGGTTGTGTACTATTTTTAGCCACATTCACTTAGAAATATTCTAAATTCAGGATAGAATACATGAAATTTTGGATTCAACTAATTTTGCGGATTTGCCAAGAAAGTACAATGATACTATAGATGGGCAAAAGAAAAGTAAGAAAATATTCAAGAAAGTGATTATATTGACTAATCACTGATCTTAAATCTTGGTGAGGAAGGAGGTAAGGCCATGAGGGAAATGAGGGTTTGTGGAAAAGTGGTAGGATTAATAGATTGCAGGTTCCAGTGAAGTTGAAAGATTATGTCATGCTGACTGGCTGCTTTTGACTTCAGTGTTCCTGCTTCTAAAATTTCACTATTTAATATGAGAAATAACATATCTAATAGTAAAAAGCAGGATTCCTCCCTGGAGCCAGGGACTGCTCAGGTTTGAACCTCAGTCTGCCTTTAACTATATATGTGACACTGGAAAAATTAAATAATTTTAATTAAAGATTAAATAATCTTCCTTTACCTCCACTTCTACTCTTGAAAAAACGAGAATGAAAATAATGGTAATTATCATCTAGATTGTTATAAGTGTTAAATGACTAATTCACATAAATCACTTAGAACGGTATTTGATGTAGAGTAAGCATTCAATAAATAATAACTGTTGTTATTGCTGTCTGCTATAGTTTGTGGTAGATACACTTATCAAGTTAATAAAGTTATAAGTTACTTCCTACTCCTAGTTCTACGAAGAGGATGTTTTGTCATAAATGTTTATTGAACTTTGTCAAATGATTTTCAGTATCTATTGCAATGAACATTTAAATCGTTCTTCTATAATTTGTAATTTTTTTTTTGAGTGGGAGTCTCACTCCATAACCCAGGTTGGAGTGTGGTGGCATGCTCATGGCCACCACAGCCTTGACCCGATGGGCTCAGGTGATCCTTCTGCCTCAACATTCCAAGTAGCTGGAATGATTGGCGTGCACCACCGCACCTGGCTAATTATTAGTATTTTTTTTATTGCAGAGATGATGTCTCACCAAGTGGCCCAGGCTGGTCTTAAACCCATGGACTCAGGCAATCCTTTCGCATCCGCCTCCCAAAATGCTGGGATTACAGGCATGAGCCACCGCCTCTGACTCAACTTGTAAATATTTATGACTTTAGCGATAATATTAACCGTGCTTACATTGATAGGATAATGTCTACTTTGTCATAATGCATTTTTTATACTCATTTCTGGGTTCAATTTGCTAACATTTTACTTAGTATTTTCATACCCCTATTTATAAATGAGGTTAATGTATATATTTGTTATTTTTTTTGGTACTATCCTTGCTTGTTTTTACACTCAAGATTATGGTAGTTGATTCAATTCCCACTCACCTCATAGACAATGCTTGTTTTAGTGGTTAGAGGGTAATTTTTAAAACCCTTTTCATATAAACTCACCATACCTAGTCCCCTTGTTCAGGTCCTCAGTAATCTTTTTTCATAGTCTCTAACCAAAAATAAATCACAATGGTGAGGTTAGAACTTAGGGACCATCTTGCCCCTAACCAAACTTAGTTTAGATAGCAGGGATTAAAAAAATGAGGATTTATTTGGGTGCCTGTAGATGTCCAAAGAAGTCCAGTTAGGTGGTACCCTCAACAGTCAAAAAGCATGAACAGCTGAGATATTTGCAAAGCCTCAATAAGTCCTGCATAAAGATCTTAGATGAAAAACACAGTCAGATCAAATAACAATGGCTTTTACGAAAAGTATACATCATGAAAAAAGTCAGTTTTAAATGGTGCATTGATTTGGATGTACCACCAGAGAATCTGTTAGCTTTGCAGTCAGTGAATTTGATTGAGCAATGAAGTTAACAGCCAGAGCACAGTCGTTACATTTAATAATCACATTTTCAGCAACAAACTACTATGGCATTTTCACTGTAATTATGCAATAATTACTTAGTGGGATCCAAAGTGACAGGATGGTAACAGAAAACAAATTTTAAAAATGTATTCTATAATTGAGATTTTGTGTCTCTTTTGCACATAGTAATCTACTAGATAAATATTGTGTGTGCATTCTAAGGTGAATATAAAAGATGTACAACAGTGGAGGATAATGAATGTGCAAGTGTATTATATTCATTATATCCGACTGCTGGAGAAATGGACAACCTTCATAGCAGTTGACTGCATTTTGTTCACAACAATGTGTTGTTTTTTCTCTGTCACTTTTTACGTGTCATCTTCCACTGAAATATGCTGTATTTCAGGTACTGAGTCTGGTTTTCTTGATATGTTATTGATTTCTGTCCCAGTAAATTTAGTTCATATGAAAATACCCATGGTGTCTTGACATAAGTCTGTTGTTAATAATTGCATTGATCTATCATGTCCTGGACTATGCTAAGTCCAGTATCCTGATGACGGAGGAACCTAAAGCTTATTAAAAATTATAAGAGGAGTAATTTGAATGAAGATCAAATTATATAAGGCATATAAAGTGCTTAATGGTGACTGGCTATTATTACTGCTCTAATTTTCATGAAATATTAAATAAGAAACTACCTCTAAATTGAGCATCCATATAACATGTTCATCATTCAAGTTTTAAGTCATAATGTTTTTTAAAACTCTAAAAATGGAATTCATATTTATTTATTGCATATTTATTTTTATCAAAATAATGTCCCTCTGAAAATTTAAACAATAGAGAAAAAATAGAAATAAATACATATTTATCTTTAAAATACCATCACTATTATTAAAATATATTAGGTACCATTCAAAAATCTCTATGCACACAAAAATAGACACATGCTCATGCACATACAGAGGTATTTTCAATAGATTGCATCAGTGGAATGACCTCATAGATTGGGAAGGAGGACCACATAAAACCAAGAAAAATATTTTTATTCAATTACATATCATAGTATTATCTAGAACTAGAGCCCTATATGAGAGGGAGATTATCAGAAGAATGCAGAATTTCCTAAAGTTAAGGGCTTCAACATTATAAGTAATTGAAAGTCAAAGACTTTGCAAATGCAACAAAATAATACATCAACCTGGGTGGAGGTTTTAGACTCCTCTGAGTGAATAAAATAATTAAATTACATATTAATTTAGGAGACATGGTCTCCATCCAAATCCTTCTTCAAATATGTGGTTCTTTGTATAAGCATCAAAAAAGTGCAATGTTTCCCTTATGAATCACCAATATGAACAGTCACCATTCCTTCATTGGTCATTAAGAAATCTCAAATATCTGTTTATTAACTAGAGAAACAAAAACAGTCTTGAGTCTGAAATCTGCAGGGAAAGCCTGCAAGCAGGTTTTCTATATTGTGATCTTGAGGTAAAACTGTTTCTTCTTCAGGAAAACTCTTTGTTCTTAAGGCTTTCAGATGATTAAATGGTGCTCACTCACATTATGGAAGATAATCTGCCATACTTAAATTTTACTTATTTAAATGTTAATTATAACTAAACAAAATATCTTCACAGCAATATCTAGACTGGTGTTTGACCAACCAAATCATAATTTGGTATTTTAAGTCTTAATAATTTATTATAGTGTGGCCTGTTAGAGAAAAATGTGAATTTTGCAATTCCAAATTAAAATATATAATTGAGTAATCAATACAGTTTTGTAACTTTAAATCAAAATCTTTTTGAGCTTATATACAGAGTAGAAACATTTAGAATGAAAATACTATCATTTATCATCAATGAAAAGACAGTGATTTCCTTTCTTTTATCCATTGTTACCGTCTGAGTGCCAAGAATAAAACCTGTTCCACATTTAGTTCAGAATAAATGTAGGATAAATCTAAGAAAGCTTAAAGTTCAGCAGACATTCAAATTTACTGGGATAATATTGTTTATATTAGTTATTTGTGCATTAAAAGAAACAAAATATACTTATAAATGCAATTTGAAATATTTATGTAAATTTAATTAAGTTGTAGAAGTCTCCTTAAAGTTGATTTTATGCAATTAGCTAAACACATGAATGCAATGATACTTACAAATTCAAATAAAACCTTAATAATGAAGTTTTAAAATTTGCAATTTTATTAAATTAAATATTAATTTATACGTGATGAAACTTGTGAATAATTTCTTCTGTGCATAAAAACCACACTCAAGAACAAAAGAAAAACTCTCTCATTTGAAAGCAAGGTCAATATTTAGCAAGTAATTATCAACACATACTATCATTATAGAAAACATAATTTTGATTTCATTGATTTTTAACAGAAAAAAAGGAAATAAAAATTAAGGAATTACTGCAATTCAGGTAGATGTTTTATCACAACAAGAGATATCAGTTGCTAAAATGATTCCCTGTCATTTTTGTTTTGTTTTGTTTTTTAGTCATAGTCTCACTCTGTCGCCCAGGCTAGAGCAGCCTCAACCTGCTGGGCTCAGCCGATCCTTCTGTTTCAGCCTTCTAAGTAGCTAGAACTACAGGCACACACCACCATGCCCAGCTAATCTTTTTATTTATTGTAGAAATGAGGTCTCACCAAGTTCCCAGGCTGGTCTCAAAACCCTGGACTCAGGAAATCCTCTCATCTCGACCTCTCAAAGTGCTGGGATTACAGTCTTGAGCCACCGGGCTTAGCCCCCTGTAGTTTTTTACTGTTAAAAAATAATTGTTAAGAGATCAGAGTCATTATTCTGCTTTATTTCATATACGAATCTTTATTTTTTTTTTTACCACCCTTTTCTACCTTAGGCAACATAGCAAAAGGGTAAAAAACATGAGCACTAGAGTCAAATTTTCTGGGTTTGAAACCTAGCTGCACTTAGCAAGATGCCAAGTTATTCTAAATTTATGAGTCTCGGTTTCCTTACCTTAAAAATGAGGAAAATAATAATACTTGTTTCTGAGCATTGTGAGGGTTGCACAAGATCACTCCTGTCAAGTACTCTGAATACTATCTGTTACATATATCTTTTATTAGGCGTAGTGCCTATTAACTTCCTGTTAGGAAAGATGAGAAAACTAGCACACATTTCCTTCCAAAGTATCTATCCCCAATTTCTGAGTTTTGTTAGTAACAAATTTGATAATATAGAAATGATTATATAATTAATATAACCATTATCCCTGTGGTTGTTTTGCTTTACTCTACTAAAAACTGAAAGGATTTAATACACACTACTAGTCCTTTTATTATTTATGGCTTTCTCATTCCTGAAGTCTTTATTTGTATTAATTCCTTGATGGACAAGATTCCATCATCATGTAGAATGTTAATTGCCTGATTTTGTTTTGTTTTCTTCAGAGATGGGTACTGTATTTTTGAATACTTGTGTGCTTGATAATGTCTTCTGTCTTCCAATATAGTATCCACTCACCACATGTAGCTAGTGAACACTTGAAATGTGGCTAACCCCAATGGAAATGGCTATATATGTGTGAAATACGCAGCAGATTGTATTTTCTTTTTTTCACAGCAGATTTTAAATGCATAGTGCAGAATATTTCATTCAAAATCTTTCTATTGAATTCATGTTAAAGTAATATTTTAGATACATTGACTCATATAAAATAGATTAAAAATTAATTTATCCTGTTACTTTTTTACCTTTTTCAATATTGCAATTAGAAAGTTGCAATTACATATGTGAACTGCATTATTATTACTATTGAAAAGTACTGCCTTACAACATCATATTCTTTGATATAGCAAACCTGATGCAAAAGACTTGATTATCATATTAGGATACCTTTAGAATTATTTCTTTTTTATCTTGGATATTCCATAACTTTGCTCAGAAATATCTTGATATTGAAAGATACTGATATTTCCTTAAAAATAGTATTGGTAGGACTCAGTAATGATACTAGTTTTTCACCTCTCCTTATAACCAAACCCTTTGCTATATAACTTTGAAGTGTTTTCCTGTGTGGACAGGTAGACCTGCCCTACCTCTTGAACCTGGTTACAATTGTGACTTGTTTTGGCCAATGAGAGGTTAGCTGAAATGATGCAATCAGAAGCTTGAAACATGCTCTCACTTTGAAAATTTCTCTGTCTTGCACCTCTGTAGTAGCCATGAGAACATACCTGGATTAATCTTCTGAAAGATAAAAGATACAGAGCAGAGCCAAGTGACTCAGTCACCACAGTCAAGATCAACTGAGCACAACCAACAGCAGAGCAAACCTCAGAGACTGCAGAGTAAACCCAATCAATTATCAGCAGAACTGGAAAGCTCACCATTCCAGATATGTGAGTAATGAATACTTATTGTTGTATGCCCTTGAGGTTTTGCATTTGTTTTTTATGCAGCAATAAATAACTGATGCAGCCTTTGATCTGTAGATTCAAATCTCTAATTTAGGATAAATCAATTCTGGTATACCTTAGAACAGATTGTTCCATTTATTCTATACACATTTTAGGGAAGAAAATTATGAATATGCTAGATTTTTATTTTTATTTTTATTGATTGTCTTTCATAGCAATAATTTCTTTTTCTAATTACAAACATCTTTTGTTGTCCAAAAAAATTTTGTTATATTTTCACATGTCTAAATTCCATTACCTTCACTATATTTTCAGTGGTATTTTTATCTATACAATTTTGGTACAGCTGTTTCAATTGTATTTTCATAAACAATTTTTGTATGGGTATTTTCTGAAAAATAGTCTGAGGAGCATAAAGAGAATGAGGGGAAACAACAGCAGCTGCAATAGAAGTCTGTAGTCATGCTCTCTACTCTCAGCATTTTCTTAAATCTTCTGCCTTGAGGGCATTTCCCAGCTTAAATTTTAGGATTGAGAGGATTAGCATAGTCCCAGATCTTGGTGCTCTAATGAAAGATCCTTGGTTAAGCTCTTAAAAATACTGATATTGTTTTTTGACTTATTAATCATAGCCATCCTTACCAGAGTTAGGTAGTATCTCATTGTAGTTTTGATTTGCATTTCTCTGATGATTAGTGAAGCTGAGCAATTTTTCGTGTGTCTATTGGCTGCTTATATGTCATCTTTTGAGAAGTCTCTGTTCATGTCCTTTGCTCACATTTTAATGGAGTTTTTTGTTTGTTTTCCCTTCACTTTGCATGAGTTCCCTGTAAATCTTGTATGTTAGGCCATTGTCAGATGCACAATTTGCAAATTTTTCCCCATTCTGTGGGTTGTCTCTTTACTCTCTTGATAGTTTCTTTTGGTATGCAATGACTTTTTAGTTGATGAGGTCCCACCTGTCTATCTTAGCTTTTGCAGCATTCGATTTTGGGGACTTGGGTTTGAATTCATTGCCTACTCCGATGTAAAGAAGGGTATTTTCTATGTTTTCTTCTGGGATTCTTATAGTTTGAGGTTTAACGTTTAGGTACTTGATTCAAGCTTATTGCCACACTATTAACAGGAAAAACATGGAACCAACACTACTGCCCATCAAATGTGGACTGGATAAAGAAAATGTGGTACAAAAACATAACAGAGTATTATGCAGTCATAAAGAAGAACACAATCATGCCTTCACAGCAACTTGGATGCAGATGGAGACCATCATACTAAGTGAACTATCACAGAAACAGAGAACTGAATATTGCATGTTCTCACTCATAGGCAGGCCCTGATCACTTGTCACATTAGCACAATGGTGGGATCAGCAGTTGCTGGGCACTGCTAGGGGAGGGAGGGAGGGAGGGAGGAGGATGGGGGGGACATGACAACACAAAGTATACCTGGTCCACTACCAGGGGGAGTAAGGGCCACCCAGAAGCCTAAACTTCACCTGCATGAAGCCTACTTAAGTAGTAAATCCTCATGTGTACCCCAAAACTCTATAATACATAAATAAATTTTTTTTAAAAAACCTGATATTCACTTTTAGAGAAATATGTTTACTACCTATGTTCTGATGGAGCACATTTTAGTTTTTTTTTTTTTCTTTCTTGAGCTCTTTTAGATAATTCGATGACCATCTGTCTTTCAATCTAAGTCTCATAGTATTTTGTATTTTCTCTCTCAAATTTGTGGTTTAGGGAATTTTGGGTTTATTGATGTGTATTTCATTGAAGAATTAGTTTTCTTCTTCTTTTTTTTTTTTTTTTTTTCAGTTGGAGTCTCACTCTGTCGCCCAGACTGGAGTGCAGTGGCCGCTCCCGGCCACCGCAGCCTCGACCTGCTTGGCTCCGGCGATCCTTCCACCTCAGCCTTCCAGGTAGCTGGAACTACAGGCGTGCACTACCACGCCCGGCTGATTTTTTGATTTATTGTAGAGATGAGGTCTCGCCAAGTTGCCCAGGCGGGTCTCGAACCCGCGGGCTCTAGCAATCCACTCACCTCAGCCTCCCAAGGCGCGGAATTACAGGCTGAGTCACTGAGCCCGGCTTAGTTTTCTTCTTTATTTTTTTCTATTTTGTATATTCTTAGTGGGATTTAAAAGGAGTTAAATTTAAGAAAATCATGTTGCTCTTTAATCTTCACCCTCACATATAATTTTAGTCTTCAACTTATAGTTAAGAAAATATGAAAATTTAGTATGTTGAAGCATGCTCATAAAACCAAAATTTTCTTATTTTTATACTCAGTTTATCAAAAAAATGGTAGAAAGTATTTAAAATACCAGAATTTACTAGAATGCTGCTAAGCTTTATAATTGTTTATTTGGATCCATCTCAAAGGAAAAAAATAATCCTCCACAAACCATCTTAACCTCTTCTTATCACTGAAAAAAGAAAGAAAACTGACAGACATTTAAAAAATCTGCTCCTTCTTTCTATGAGTTAAAAAAATATATTCTTAGCAAAGTAAACAAGAAAACACTCCAGACATTATATTTTATATTTTTTTCATTCAGAAGACTTAACAAAATACAATGATTATATTGCAAGATTTATTATTCACAATGTTTCTGGTGAATATTCTTATTAGATGATAAAGCCATCAATGATTCTAAGGGAAAAAATAAAGCAAATAAAGTACCAACATGTTGAGTTTTTTGGAGATAAAAAAAAAAAGATGCCCCTCAAAGAGACCCCTGTTTCTTTCAGTATCTTGATGTTTCAATATTAAACATGTTAGAATATCAATATATTTTCTATAGTTAGGTAGAATACTGAGTGAGAGAACTGTTCACTCCCCTGGGTTAAAATATATTACAGAGACATGCATCTTACTATAATGTGAGATAACTTTACTTGACACTGAAAAACAGTTTTCTAATTGTACTTTTTTCTAAATATGAATTAATTAAGATAGTTAATGACCAGGTCTGCAATACACATGAAGATGTGGATTTAGCAGTGATTTGCCTTATTTGGAAATAGTTAAAGCATTAATGTTTAGATATACCCTTTCTGTTTATTGTTATGAAAGATAGTGAGGCTCTGCATTTCCTTTTTTTTTTCCTCAGACTTTTATACATGATTCCATGAGTAGTTAGGTAGACATCAGGCATCTACATACACTTGCTCATTGACATCTTTTAATTATTGTATCTTTTGCACAGATTGTGAACAGTATCAGCAGTAAAATTAAATGGAAATTTATTTAAGTTAAATCTGAGTCATCCAGTCTTTCCAGTTTTTAAACCTGAAGCCTCCTCCAGATCTCTTTTACCTGGTCCTACAAATAAAGAGGAAATCTGTGTTTGTGTGTGAGTGTGTGTGTGTGTGTGTGTGTGTATACACACATGCACACTGTATACTATAGTGCAGTTTTATATATGCATACTTTCATTTGACATTATATCTCGAATATCTTCAATTTTCCTAGAATCACACTTACTGAGTCAAGGAGTATTACCATTTAAAATCATTAATATATATTTTCAACTTTCCTTTCAGAAAGTTTATGTAAATTTGCATTTCTAACAACAGTTTATCAGAATGTCTGATTGTCACTAAATCTTAGCCAATACTGGGTATTAGCACTTATTAAAACCTAATAGAGAAGTTACCAAAATGGCAGAATTGGGAATTTCAAGCTGTTGTTAATCCACAGAAACATTATTTAAAAAGCTGTTTGAACAAACTTTATAGGCACTCTGGAAAAACAAAAGTTTAAAGCAACCAAGCAAATTTCTGATCAAATAAAGGTCACCTTCAAAATGGTAGAAAAGACTTGTGGCACTTTTACTCACCTTTGACCTAAAATGGTTTGGGTCTTGAGAAGCAGTAAGACAGCTCCCAGTACCATTTCTATAACTGGCAGGAGAAGATAATATTTTATTTTCAAATTATTTTGTTCTAACTTGGTTGGGGATACCTGAAGGCATGACTCACTTGTCTCAGTCTTGCTTAATTTGGAATACTGGCTAGAAAAGTGGCAGGTACTGCTCATAAAACTACAAGAAGATTACACATACAGAGAGATGACTGGGGCAAGATGTTCTCTGTGGAGACATAAAAAAAAAACCATTTAAGGAACAGATGAAAAGCAGGAATGAGACTTTTCGATAAATTAGAATATTAAAAAGCACCCATGCATATGGTGGAATTTAGAAATCCACATGCATGCACAGACAAGACACAAACTCAAAAAAGTCTTGAAAATACCTTAAGATTTTACCTCAGGCGAATCCCTAGGATCAGGAAAATCCTCACTAATTGATGAAGGACTGTCCCATCATAGACACAATCTGCAAGACTGAGAAAATAAGATCACTCCCTCTTTCTCTTTCTCTCTCTCTCTCACTCCTTTTTTCTCTCTCTCTTTCTCATTCTCATTCTCATTGTTTACTTGTCTGTTTTACCTCCTGGTATTCGAAAAATCTTTCAAATCATTAGTTGAATGTGAGCTACAGATGATCAATACACATGATAAAAAATAGTCTTTACAAAAATAGTTTTGAAAAAGTCTCCAATAAATATACTACTGCAGTCATCAATAAAACAAGAATGTAAAACATAGCATACCCTGGAAAAGAAAGAGAATCTGATTTCTATAGGTACCATAGTAATAATCAAATACTTAATTTCAACAAGAAATTTCAAGATGTAAAAAAAAAATAGGAAACATGATTTTATTCAAAGGAACAAAATACATTGATAGAAGCTGTCCATGAAGAAGCCCAGATAACATTTTTCTAAATAAGAATTTAAAACAACTGTTCTAATATACTCAAAAAGCTAAATAAAAATATGAACAACTAAAATCAGGAAAACAATATATGAATCCAATGAGAATATCAAAAAAGAAATGGAAATCATAAAAATGAAAGAACCAGAAATTCTGGAACTCAAAAGTTCAATAACTGAAATGAAAACTTTACTAAAAAAAATTCAAGAACATATATGATCAGAGAAAACACAATCAATGAACTTGACAACAGTAAAATTGAAATTATTATATCTGTAGAGCGAAAAGGAAAAAAAAATGAAGAAAAGCAAACAGAGTTTAAGGAACTTGTAGGATACTATCAAGCAGATCAATATAAGCATTATGTAAATTCCAGAATGATAAGAGATAAAAAAAATTTGAATAAATCTCCTAAAATGTTCCATTTTTTTTAAGGGTTAGAACCTCAAATGCCCACACTTCAAGAAACTCCAAGTAAGATAAACACAAGAAGGCTCACACCAAGATACGATATAAACAAACAGCTAAAAGACAAAGATGTCTTTGAAAACAGCAAGAGAAAAGTGACTTGTCATATACCAGAAATCCTCAGTAGAATTATAAAAAAATTTCTTAGCAGAAACCTTGTAGGACAGCAGTCAGTTGAAAGATATATTTAAAGTTCTGGAAGGAAAAAAAGACTGTCAAATAAGAACTGCTTGTCTGGCAAAACTCTCCTTCAGAAATGAAGGATAAATTAAGACATTCCCAGCAACAAAAGGCAAGAATATTCTTTCTACTAAACCTGCCCTGCAAAAATATTATGGGTCCTTCAGGTTGAAATAAAAAGATACTAGACAGTAATTTGAAGCCATGTAATGCTATATAGATCTCCAGTAAAGGTACATGAACAGCCAAATATACAAACAAATAGTTTAGCAATATTGGTTTGTAATACCATTTTTTACATGATATAGTTCTACAAAATGAAAAATAAAATACACAAAAATGATTATAAATCTATGCTATTGGGCATACAATGTATAAAAATGTAATTTGTCATATCAACAACATAAGGGAGAGTAGAACTTTATGGGATTAGAGTTTTTTATGAAATTGAAGTTAAGTTGGTATGAATTCATATTAGCTAGTTATAATTTAGGATGCTATATAAAATTCTCATGGCAATCACAAAGAAAATATGCACAGTCTATACACAAAAAGAAATTAATAGAGTATCAATAAGATTCATTATAAAGAGTCATACAACACAACAAGGCAAAAATGGAAGTAATTAGGAACAAAAAGCTATAAGATATAAAGAAAACAAATAGCAAAATGGCTGAAGTTCTCTTTTATTTATTTTATATGCTGTGTATATGCTGTCTACAAAAGATTCATATTGAATCCAAAGATGCAAATCAGATAAAAGCGAGAGAATAGAAAAAATATATATACCATTCGAATATTAACCAAAAGAGAACAAGGCATGATTAAACTTAGACAATAGAATTTAAGTCAAAACAATCACAAGAAAAACATTATGTAATGATAAAAGTGTCAATTAACTAAGAAAATAAAAAATTATAAGCAATATGCACCAAATACCTGAGCACCAAAATACATCAAGTAAACATTAATAGAATGAAGTGAAAAATAGATAGTCCTGTAATAATAATTAAAGACTTCAGCTCTCACTTTCAATTTTGAATAAAATAATCAGATTGAAAATCAACAACAAAACTGAAAACTTGAAGTATAATTTTACCTAATAGATGTAAATAGAGCACTCCACCCAACAACTGCAGAATATACAATTTTGTCAAGTGCAAGTAGAATATTCTTTAGGATAGATCACATGTTAGACCACAAAAAATCTTAATAAATTTAAAAGGATTAAAACATGCAAAGTATATTTTGTGATTCTAATAAAATAAAACTATAAATCAATAACAGAAGAAAAACTGGAAAATTCACAAATATGTGAAAGTTAAACAATTCACTCTTAAACAAGCGATGTATCAAAGAACATATCACAATGAAAATTAGAAAATACCTTGAGATACATTATAATGAAAACGAAACATACCAAAACTTAATGGATAGAATATAAGCAGTGTTAAAAGAGAAATTCACACTATAAGTACATACATTAAAATAGAAGAAAGATCTCTCAACAATAGTCTGTCTTTATATTTTCAGAAACTAGAAAATGAAGAGGAAACTAAACCCTAAACTAGCACATGAAAGCAAATAATAAAGATTAGAATGAAGATAGACAAACTAGAGAAAAAATAATAGAAAAAATTTTAAAAAGCAAAAGTTGTTTCTTGGAAAATATCAACAAAATTGGAAAACCTCTAGCTAAACTGACTAAGAAAAAAACTCAAATTGCTAAAATAGAAAATGAAAGTGAGAACATTATATCTGATTTTACAGAAATAAAAATAATTATAAAAAATAACATTAACATTTGTACACTAACAGATTGTATAGTTTAGAGTAAATACAGAAATTATTTGAAACAATCTATCAAAAACCAATCATTAAAATAGAAAATCTGATTAAAAACTAAGGAATTTAATCAGTAACCAAAAATCTCACAACAAAGAAAAGCCCAGATGACTTCATTTGTGAGTTCCACCAAACATTTAGAGAAAAATTAGTACCAACATTCATCAAGTTATTTGGAAAAATTTTTAAGGGGAAAACACTTCCTAATTGATTATTTAAGGCCAACATTACCCTGATAACAAAGTAACAAAGCCATACAAAGATAATACCAAAAAAAAAAAAGAAAGAAAGAAAGAAAGAAAATTGCACAACAATATCTCTTAGGAACATTGATGTAAAAATCCTTACCAATACACTAACAAGAGGAATTCTGGAGTATAATGAAAGGATTATACATCCTGACTAGGTGGGATATATTCTTATACTACAGACACGAATAAATATAAAAAAATCAATTAGTGTAATACAACTCATTAATGGAATAAAGAGAAAAAATACATGACCATCTCACTTGATGCTAAAAATAGGTATTTGACAAAATGAACCCCCTGCTCTTCTTAAAAGCTAAGATACCTAAGAATATATATAACTGAGGAGGTGAAAATTCTTTACAAAGAAAAATACTAAACACTGATGTAACAAATTGTAGAGGGCAGCAACAAATAGAGAGACATACCATGTACATGGATTAGAAAAATTCAAAATTTTAAAATGGCTATATTACCCAAAGTAATCTACAGATTCAATGTATTCCCTATCATTTTCCAAGCTCGTCATTTTTCACAGAATTAGGAAAACTAATGCTAAAACTCATACAGAACCAAAAAAGATCCAGAATAGCTGAGGCAATCCTAATAATAATAATAAAAAACAGAACACAGTTGGAGGCACACATTACCTGACTTCAGATTATACTACAAGGCTGTGGTAACCAAAACAGTATGAAACTGGTACAAAAGCAGACACATGACCAATAGAATAGAATAGAGCATCCAAATATAAATCCAAATACCTACGACTAACTGATCTTTGATAAAACAGACAAAAATATACACTGGGGAAAAGACACTTTATTCAATAAATGGTGCTGAGAAAATTGGACAGCTACATGCAAAAAAATGAAACATGATCCCTATCTCTCCCAATAGACAAAACTTAACTCAAGATGGATTAAAGACTTAAATGTCAAACTTGAAACCATAAACATCCTAGAAGAAAACCTAGCAAAAACCCTTTTGAAAATAGACTTAGACAAATAATTATGGCTAAAACTCCAAAAGCAAATGAAACAAAACCAAAAATAAATAAGTGTAACTTAATTAAACTAAAAAGCTTCTGCACAGCAGAAGACATAATCAACAGAGCAGATAGGCAACCTACATAATGAGAGAAGATATTTACAAACTGTACATCTGACAAAGGACTACTATTCAGAATCTACAAAGAACTCAAACAAATCAGGAAGAAAAAAACAAAAGACCCCATTAAAAATTGAGCAAATGTCATGAACAGACTCCTCTGAAAAGAAGATATACAAATGGGCAACAAACATGAAAAATGCTCAATAATACTAATAATCATGGAAATGCAAATTAAAACCACAATAAGATACCAACTTATACCATTCAGAATAGCCATTATTAAAACATTAAAAAAACAATAGATGCTAGAGTAGATGCAGAGAAAAGGGAACACTTATACACTGTTGGTGGGAGTGTAAATTAGTACAACAACTAATAGTAGATCTACCATTTGATCCAGCAGTCTCACTACTGGGTATCTACCCAAAGGAACAGAAGTCATCATATAAATTTTTTTAAAAAGACATCTGTACATGCATGTTCATCACAGCAAAATTCACAATTGCAAAGATGTGAAACCAACTAAAATTTCACAAGACTGTCAGTGGATAACAAAAATATGTTATATATAAATTGTTGAATACAATTCTGGCATCAAAAAGAATGAAATTATGTATTTTGCAGCAACTTGAATGGAATTGGAGAACATCATCCTGAATAAACTATTGATAACTCAGAAACAGAAAATCAAACACTACAGCAAAACAAAGAATCTGAAAAGGCATAGAGAATGATATAATGGACACTGAAAGTCAGAAGGGGGAAGCGGGGAAGGGGTGGAGGGACAAAAATTCACCCATTGAGTACAATGTGCACAAGTGGGGGTACTGGGTATACCTAAAGCCCCAACTTCTTTGACACTATACAATGCAATCATGTAACCAATAATGATTTTTACCCCTTAAAGCTATTGAAATAAAAAAATTAAACTAAGAATAAGATGAAACTGTCTCATAATAAAGGCCATATAGGAAAAACCCATAGGTACCATAGTACTCAGTAGTGAAAGACAAATATTTTCTCCTAAAATCAGGAACAAGATAAGGATACCTGCTTTGCCACTTCTATTCAGCATAGTATTGAAAGTTTTAGTCAGAGAAATTGGACAGAGAAAAACAATAGACATCCAAATTGAAAAGAATTAAAACTATCTGTTTTCAGATGACATGATTCTACATTTAGAAAACGATAAATATTCCATAATACTACAAAGCTAATAACCAAATTCTGCAAAGTTGCAGAATACAAAAGCAACATGCAAAAATCAGTTGCATTTCTATACACTAACAAGGGACAATCCAAAAAGAAAATTAAAAACAAGACGAAACAAAACACTACCCAAAGCCACCTATATATTTCAATGCAATTCCTATACAAATCCCAGTGGTACTTTTAACAGACATAGAAAAAAATAATCTGAAAATGCATATAAAATACCAAGGGACCCCCCCCAAAAACAAAACAATCTTGCAAAAAGAGTATAGAGTTTTAGGATTCCCATTTCCTGACTGCAAAACTTACCACAAAACTACAGTAATTAAAATAGTGTAGTACTGGCATAACAACAGACATACAGGCCAACAGAATAGAAAAAAACTATTTTTTAATTTCAGAAATAAACTCTATTTATTGTGAATTGATTTCTTTTTAATCTAGAGTTGTGGGGTACAAGTGAGGATTTACTACATAAGCACATCGGTGAATTTGGGCTTCTAGCAGGCCCTCTCTCTTCCTGAGAGTGGACCAGGTACCCAGTGTGCTGTCATGTGTCCCCTTCATTTCTCCTCTTCTCCCTTAGCAATGTTCAGCCTATGCTGATCCTACTCTTGTTCTCATGTGACCAGTGATCAGGGTCCACTTACGAGTGAGAATATATGATATTCAGGGGTTTTTTGGTTGTTTGTGTGATTTTTGACAAAGGTGCTAAAACCATTCATTCGGGAAAAAAAAACTATCTTTTCAAAAAATGAAGGTGAGACAAAACTGGATGGTCCCATGCAAAAGAATTAAGTTGAATCCTTATGCCAAATATAAAATTTACTTCAAAATGAATGAAAGACCCAAACATAGGAGCTAAAACTATAAAACTCCTAGAGGAAATCATAGAGGAAAATCCAGGACATTGGATTTGGTGATTATTTATATAATACACACACACAAATAAAAAATAGATAATTTGGACTTCATCTAAATTTGAAACTTCTCTGCAACAAAAGACACTACCAAGACAAAATGGCATATAACATGTGCATAGCAAATATCTTATAAGAGATTTGTATCAATAATATATAAAGAATTCCTACGACACTACAACCCCACAATAAAAATAAAAAATTCAAAAATGTGGAAAGGACTTGAATAGGCAATTTTTCCGAAGATATATATGAAGTCAGTAAACACATGAAAAGATGTTCAACATTAACAGTCATTAGGGAAATTCAAATAAAATCCACAATGGGATACCATGTCACATGCAATAACTATTATTTAAAAAAAGAGAGGAAGATATTGGTGAGAATGTAGAGAAATTTGTGTATTCCCAGAATGAATGTGAAATGGTGCACAACTGCTATAGGAAACAGTATGACCAATATGGCTGTTCTCCAAAAAAATAAATAAATAAAAGAATTAACATATGATAAGTAATTTCATATCTATGTATATACTGAAAAAAATTAAAGCAAAAACTCAGACACTTACATGCTAATTTTCACACTAGAATTATTCACAATAGCCAAAAGGTAGAAAGAACCTAAATGTGTATCCATCACAGATAAATGGATAAACAAATGTGGTATATATGTTCTATGGAATACTGTTGGTATATACATACAATGGAATTTTATTGAGCTTTAAAAAGTAATAAAACTCTGATACATGGAACAATATGGATGAACCTTGAAACAATTATACTAATTAAATAAGCCAGACACAAAATGACAAATATCATATGATTCTACATATATGAGGTAACTAGAATAGGAAAGTCATAGAGATGGAAAATAAAATAGAAGTTTCCAGGGGCTCTGCAGAGGGAGAAATGTGTAGTCGTTGTTTAAGGAGTGCAGAATTTGTCTGAGATGCTGACAACGTTCTGGAAATGGATAGTGGTGATTATTGAGCAACACTGTGAACATCTAACATCACTAAATTGTGCTCTTAAAAATGGTTAAGATGGTAAATTTTATACTGTGCATGTTTTATTTCAATATGAAATAAATATAAAGAAATCTTGATAATGTGATGAATGAGATATATTAATTTATATTATTATTATAATTAGGTATTTTTCATATTTTAATTCCTGTGTCAATAGCAAATATTCTATTAGTATGTTCACCCTTCATTCATTTATTTGTATAGGCTTTTATATGTTAAGGTTATTAATGTATAAAAATAAAATTGTGTATCCTCTGTTTATTTTCTATATATCTGCCTAGTTTCAGTGTAACTTCTGAAATGTCTTAATTATCGTATCATTTTCATATATATATATATATTTTTAAATTTTTTTTATTATGATATTATGGGGTACAGTTGGGGGTTAGGCATACAAAAATGCTTCGTTCAGGAACCCTTGATGATAAGAGATGTCTCCCCATCACCAGACAAATATTTATCACCATTAATCCCATCGCCCTCCCCCCCCCATATTTTCCCACCACTGTCAGTCATTTTCTTGTGGTAGTACGTTGGATGATCAAGGTCTACTATATGAGTGAGAACACGTGGTACTTAGTTTTTTGTTTCTGTGAGAGGTCACTCAGTATTATGGATTCTAGTTCCATCCAGGTTGCTGCGAAATTCATGATTTCGTTCTTTCTTATGGCTGCGTAGTATTCCATTGTGTATATGTACCACATTTTTTTAATCCAGTC
>CAUYQG010045272.1:0-72950 GCA_963574415.1 Tarsius wallacei
ACACACACACACACACACACACACACCCCACAACACCCTTAACACTTCTACATGTCCCTACATATACACACACATTTTTAATGCCTCTACATGCTCCTACACACACACACATGCCACACACAATACCTTTAATGTTTCTACATGCCCCTATACACACACACATACACACACACTCCATCCTCTTAACACCTCTACATCCCCCCCACACACACACACAAGAATAGGACTTGGTGGTTCACAAAACCATGCTGTTGAATACAAGTCTCTTTCCAACCTCTTGGCTCAGGAAGGGCTGCGACACTGGGAATTTGGGCAGAGGTTGTGAAGGCTGATGCAGACAGAGGCTGGAGGAGGAGGAATGGAGGAGATCCTGATTGGCTGCAGGTGTTGTCACGTCTAGGAGGAAGGCAGGGAGGAGGCAGGGGAGTGGCAGTGGGGCCTCTAGCTTCTGATGGCGCCAGTGGCTGCCAAGGGCTGCCCAGACGTAACAGCCACTGTGCAGGGCTTGCGCGGTTTACAAAGCATTTCCGCAGCATTTCATTCTCTCAGGAAGCATCATGATCTTGATTTTACAGGTGAGGAATTGATGGTTCTTGGCGCAAAGTGACTTGCCTCAGGAGTCATGACTCCAATGGGGGCCACTCAGAAACCCCGTTACTGTTGCCTGAGTCAGCCCGGAAGCTGGATGGGGGAAACTGAGGAGCCCTGTGTGTCAACGCCTCCCCCTTTGAACAAGAAAGAGGACGTGAGTGTGAAAGGGGTTGGTCGTGGGGACATCTACTGAAACTGTGGCCCCCAGGGAGGAGTCTTCCCTTTCTCAATGGGAAAGACAACTTGGATGACAGGCTAAAGAGAGGTCTCAGCATGGCTGCAGCTCCAGCCACTCCCCTTCCATTCTGGAGGAACCAGGCAACGTGGAGAACTAACACGTGGATGGTGTTTTCAAACACCGCTACGCTGAGCGTGTACTTGGAGAAGTTACGGCATTAAAGGCCATCACTGTTGCAGGGACAACCAACCACATGAGGAGTGCTCCCAGTTCTTCCTTGGGCTCAACACACAAACACCACAGATGCACACATACACACACACAAATACACAGGCACAGACAGACACACAAATACATAGACATGCAGACATTCACACACACAGATACCCACAGACACAGACCGACAAATACAAAGACACAGGCACACACATACACATCAACTCACATACACATATACGCATGGACATACACAGAACCACACACATATGAACACCAATACAGATACACATGGACACCCACGGATACACATGTTCAGACATACACATACAGTCATACAACACACACATGAACACACATATGCATGGACACACAACACACACGTGTAGACATACAGACACAGACACACATATATGAACATACACATGGATACACACAGGCACACATATATAGCTACATAGATATACACAGATGCACATGACATAAGCATGTACATATGCACCCACATGCATATATACACATACATATACACATATAAACACACAAATACACAGACACATACAGGCACAGACATATACACAAATACACAGACACACTGACATTCACAGACACAGACACACACCAATGCACACACAGATACCCACAGACACAGGCACACAAATACAAAGTCACACACACAAATACACATCTACTCACACATAAACTCATGGATATACACAGACCCACACACATATACACACAAATACTTATGCATGGACACCCATAGATACACGTGTACAGACATACAATACACATACACACCTGCACACATGAACACAGAGACACATATGCATGGACATACACATATATAGACACACAGACACAGACACACATATATATGCACATACACATGGATACCCACAGACACACATATTGCACATATATAGACACACTGATACAGACATAAACACACACACATGCACACACATGCATATATACACATACATATAAACACACAAATACATAGATACACACAGACATACGTATACATACAGGCACACATAGACATATAGTACATGCACATGCACATGTACATATACATACATACAACACAACCTCCCCTCTATCCCTATGCCCCATATCCCTGTTCTCTTCTGTCCACCCCCAACACACAAAGGTCCATAGAAGAATACTGGCCCACAAGACCACGGACACTGGTGGTAAATCAGTATCTTACCTGAAAACACAGAAATCTCCCTTTGCCAGATTTCCTTTCAGCCAAACCACATAATGCAAGCTCTCGACTTGGATCCAGAGCCCCTGTTCTTACTAGGTGTGTGCCATCAGACAAGCCTTTTGACCTCTCTGAGCGTCAGCGTCCTCATCTGGAATATGGGCAGGACTGTCTCTGTGGAGGTGATACAGGCTCAGCCAAAGTAACATATGAAGGGCTCAGGACACTGTAAAGTGTGGCACTGTATTACCATGGAGAGCCCACAGCCACAACTGCAGGAGGGCATTTGCAGATATCGCTAATGGGAACGCACCAGAATCCTGGGGCTATGTGGTGCCTGCGTGGCTGTGCCCATTGGTGGACCCTTCTTAGAAGAATGCTTCCTTGCTGGCATTGCAGCCTGGCCACTGCATGGACCATGTTATCCCTGCTCCACTGCACTGTGCCTCTCCTCCCTGCAGCTGCCCTCCTGGAGGAAAGCACCAGGCAGGTGTTGTCATATGGCTCCCAGGGATTACGTGAATTATATGTCCATCTCTGGCTGGCATCCCAGTGTGGCTCCCACTCTCTGCTGTCCAGACTGGCTGACCCCTTGGGATCACAGTCTGTTGTTAAGTTGTTACTAAGATCCCAGGGGTGCTGTTCTAAGAAAGGGATAAAAGACAGCTAACATAAATCCCCCATAGTACTCCCAGGCTGCCAGCAAATTTACTCGCTCATTCACTCAGCCAACCTGCATGGGCATCTGCTACATGACAACCCCTGCATTTGGCTCGGCGATGCAGAGATGGAGCGATCTAGTCCTAGCTTTCAAGGAGCCCCTGGGATGGGAATGAAGGCAGACACAGAGCATGTGCTGAGTGCTGTCATAAATAGAGAAGCATCAGAGTGGACGATGGCATCACCACAAGGACTTGGCAGAGGAGGCAGTGCTGGAGTAGAGCTTGAAGGGCGGGTAGGACCCTGTCAGCTGCACAGTGATTATGGGACCAAGAGGGTACTTCCAGACAGAAGGAACAGTGTGTGCAAAGGAAAGGAGGTATGAAGGAATGGAAGGAAGCTTGGTGTGGCTGGAACGCCAGCTCCATGGTGGGCGCTGATGTTCTAATGCATCTGTGGCCTGTTGTCCAACATGTGTCTGTCTTTTTCCCCAACTAGACTGTAAGCTCCTTCAGGGCGGAGGCTGTGTGTTTTAATTCAATTCTGTGTATGTATTCGATAAACATTTACTAAGAAGATGTTGGATGCAGTATACTGTGTTGTTCCCTCAGGAGAGGTCAAAGACTAGGTCAAGAGTAAGTTCCTGCCCTGAAAGGGCTCCCAGTCTAGGAAGGGAGACAAGCATACTCAGAACCACGAGGCCCAGGAGCCCAGGAGGAGGCACTGAGGGTCTGGGGAGGCTGAGGGTGGAGTGGGAAAGAGATTGATGCCAAGCAGGAGGCATCAGGAAAAGTTTCTGGAGGAGGTGGTGTTGAACCAGCTCTTAAATGTCAGCGGGAAAGATGGTGAGAAGTTTATCTCTATGAGTGGAAGAGTGGGCGTATGTGAAGTCCCAAGGTTTGAGAAATGCAGGTGAGTTCTGGAATAAGGATGAGACCTCTGTAGCAGCGTTGTGGGGCATATGGGTTGTGAGTGTGAGTGTGAGTGTATGTGCATGTAGGATGGGAGGGAGTGAGCAAGTAACTAACAACAGCTGCCCCTATATAACATTGACTGTGGGCTGGCCTCTCACATATTACATATATTTGCATAGTTTGCATATGTTACCTTTTTGGACTGTATAGCACAAAGAGGTAGATTTTACTATATTCCTCAAACAATTTTAGGCAAAAAGAGACTCAGTAACTTCCTTAGGCCACACAGATAGCAGGAGAGCCAGGATTTGAATTTAGTGCAGCTCCAGAATCTGCTCTGAACACTATACTTCTTTTCAGATAGTGATGATGAGATGTGGCAGGTAGTGTCTGCTTCCTGCCATTTCCTTCCTCTTGCTGGTAGGGGCCTGAATTTGTTTGGTGTCCACCCCTCCCCACAGGACTGTAGGGTTAATCTCAATTTGCGGAAGCTGATTCTCCCCATTGCCTTTGCCAGTCACTGGTCTAAAAGGGGACATATGACCCAATCCTGGCCAATGAGAAGAGAATCCCACTGGGAGACTTTGAGGGGGAAAGTTCTTCATTAACAAAAAGAAAAAGAGAAAAGCAAGAGAAAATAGTTTCTCTTCTTGGGTGACTCCTTGATCTTAAGATCAGAAGGGGGTCTATATGAGGGAGTCTATATGCTAAAGATGGTGGATTGGAAAGACACAGAGAACCCCAGAAAACATACTGAGCCAGTGATTGCACCAACTTTGGTAGTTCCCCTACTCTGGCCATCCTGTGGTGTGAGATCACTAACCTTCCTGGTTGAAGCCAATTGGGTGAGGGTTTCAGTGACTTGCAGCCCAAAGCAGTCTCTGAAATTTAAGGAGAGAGGACATGAAGAATTTCCTCATAGAGTCTAGCACGGTGTTTTGCACCCAGATAGCAGCAACTGGAGAAAGAGGAAACTTTCAGATCCGTACAAATCTCAGATCACAGGCAGATGCTCCAATCTAGCCCTAGATAGATCTCACTAACCTACAGCAAAAGCCAGAGATTGAGGGGGTGGAGGAAGGGAGCTGGTAGTTAGCAGTTTGGGCCTTTAAATGTAGATCTACCCTCATCTTGCTGTGTGACCTTGGGGGAGCCATGCCCTTCTCTGAGTCTTAGCTTCATTATCTGTCACATGAGTGGGTAGGACTAGACTTTTTTTTTAGGATCCTTCTGGCTCTTTGATTCCCCGATGAATTGTTATCTGTCTAAACCCATTAAACTGTTTTACTGAAAAACCATAAAGTGGGGGATGCTGGTGGTTGAAATTGGGGGTGGTGGATGAGCAATTGAGTCTAGTGACCGCCTTGGTGTCACTAAGACTAGCTGAGAAAAGTGTTTACTCTGCACAGATGGAGAAGAAGGATTTGGAACTGTCCCATTTTCAAAACGCGCAGGGAGAGGCAGGCAGAGATAGTGGAGTTTGAGGCAACTTCTCATCACCTGCATGGTGAATCTGCTCTGAGGACCACGGAGAGAACACTGTTCTCTATAAGGAAAGGAGTGAAGAGGGCGGTCATCCAAGAGCCAGCTCTCTGATCGCTCCGGCTAAAGCATCCTGGAGATGGAACAGCATCACCAACTCTCCACAGCAAGAAGTGCTAGATGGCTTGAGGCAGAACATCTGCCTTCTGTTCATTTCCAAAGAAACCATTAGGCTGTATTCGAAGATGGAAATATTTCTTCAGAGTTTTTTCTGATCTTCCTTCTGTCTCCCTGCCCTTACCTGCTTCTTGGGTGTAGTGTACTTATGTTGCTTTTTTGGACTCTGGGCCTACCCCTCACCCACTCCCACCCCGCCATCTGCTTTGGGTATTCTGCCCACTTCTGTCTTTCCTGAACATGGTCTGAGATGGCCTTTGCCCAGTGTAAATCCTGATCCACCCACACCTCTGTTTTCTAAGTGGATTGGTGTCAGATACACTGAATTAGAATGGCTGCCAGTTTTTTGCTAAAGCTTGCTTTTTAAAAATTTCTTTTCCTTCTTTTTCTCCCTCCCTCCTCTCCTCCCCTCCCCTCCCCTCTCCTCCCTTCCACTCCCCTCTCCTCCCTTCTCCTCCCCTCCCCTCTCCTCCCCCTTCTTCTCTTCCCTATCCTCCCCTCCCCTATCCTCTCCTTCTTGTCCCTCCTTTTCTCCCCTTCCCTCCCTCCCATCCTTTCCACGGCTCTTCCTTTCCCAATAGAAAGTTTACTAAATTAAATCAATCCCTAACAGTCAGAAATGCTAGGTGCCATAACAAATGTGAAAAGACCATTTTCTGGCAGAACAAAAGAAATTTCAGAGGAGGTAGGCACTGGAACATGTATTCAACTTTCTCTTTTATGTGCCAGATTTTTGTTAACCTCCTACACAGTCAGCCTATAAACCAGGCTTCCAGAAGCTACAGGTCTAACACGCTTAACCCAAGAATGTTCAAAATATTCTAAAGTTGATATACACATGGTCTGGAGGTGGAAGAAAATAAGATTGGGTGACTGTGATGGTCTTGGAATCATGAAGGAAAAAGGAACTAGGATGTGGGAGACCCAGCTTGTCTAGGCTGTACTGGAATTTGGGTCACAATCAACCAGACACCATCCTAAATACTTTACATGTATTAACTCATGAATCCTCTCAAACAAATCAGTGTGGTGGACATTATTATTATTCCCATTTTACAGATGAGAAAACTGAGCCACAGAGAGTTAGGAACCATCTCAATGCCCTACAGCAGCAGAGCCAGGTTTTGAACTCTCGCAGTGTGGTTCTAGAGCCTATGCTTGGAACTGTGTGGCCACTTGAGAGAATACAGATGAAATTTGCCCCTTACACCTTACCTTTGTGCTGGTTTATGGAGGTTCAGAGTCTCATCTTGGTCTAAACCTTTTCCTATCCCTCCCATCAAAATGGCCTGTCTCATGCTTTAGCCATCCTGTCTCATGCGATGTAAACTCACACTAAGGTATAAAAGGTGAGTGTTGGACTTCAGTTATTGAATGAACTTGTTCTGTTGGTTTGCTCTGTGTCTGGATATTGTGACAAGTAAAAATACCAGTGGGCAGGGAGGGGGGTAACTGGGAGAGATAGTCCCTCCTTCAAGGAGCTCATAGTCAAGTTCAAAACATGAATGTAAATAACAAAAATGCTAGATAGAAAGAGATGTGTGTCACAGGACAGGTTAAAGCAAAACAAGGAAGAGAAAGAGATGACAGCCTGGGGGTCTGCTCTGGAGGGAGATAATGTAACTTTGAGTGTGACTTTGAAGCCTGAGCTGAGAGAAAGAGCAACCCTGCCAGCAGAAACAGCAGGAGCAAAGGCCTCGAGATGGAAAGGCAGGAGAAGATTTGAGGACTGGAAAATGATCTTATTAGATAGAGGCAGTGGAAACAGGACACAGAGCAACCGCAGGGAGTAGGGGGTGGGTTTTGCCAAAACTGAAGTTTGGGTACCAACTGCAGACAGAGGGTTAGTGTTTACTCTCTCAGTGCCACAGGCAAAGTGATGTAGTGCCATTCTAACAACAGTCCATTAGATCTTTGATTCTCGAACTGAGTTCTCCAACTACCTGAGGTGGGGGGAGGGGAACCAGCAAAATGCTAGAAGGACCAAAGTCACGGGGTGATCCTTGTGCATCTTCTTGGAGCAACATTTTTATTTGATAGATGGTATTTTAAAACATTGCTTTCATATGAAAACAAATGTGGGGGAAATGATGGCATAGAATACAACTTGCTATCATTTTTTTCCAGCTAAAACAGGAGCCTTTAGATGGATTGTTTTGGGCTGAAATCTGAAGGAAGTGACAATCGAAATATTTAGCAAACAGTAAGAGCAGCCACCAATCAGAACTGGAGCAGGGTCTTGGAGGACCCCTGCAGCACCCAGATTAACCCTTTAGTTGCTGGACTGCGGGAAGGACTGGAGTCCGAAGGGAGAGGCTAGGACAGCACCAAGAGGAAGCACTGGAGGGCTCAGGACAGCATCTATTTATTTACCAACTGGTGAGGAAGTATATAGTATTTTAACAACCAGCTGGATACCTGCCCTGGCTACCCTCCCAGAAGCCCTAGGGAGCCCACTGGCTTTCATCTTCCATTAAATAAACGTTGAGGGAAACTTGGAGAAACATTGCTTTGACCTGAGGGGTGACTCCATGTGAGGGTTAAGGATCTGGGGGTGAGGGAGATTTTCCAGGGCATAGCATAGCCCAAATCTCCATGTCCATGTGACCGTCTTCTTCAACCTTGCTGATGGCCTGCCTACCTGGTTTATCCAGTACTAATACAGCCAGGCGATTCCCCGTCTTTGAGCATCAGCCCCCACAACACAGCTTTCCTGCAAGAGAGCAAAGCCCACTCCATAGGCCTGCCCAACTTCACCTAGAACTATTTTTTTCACAAGAGCTTTGGAGGGGTAAAAAAAAAAACAAACCCATCCAGACTCTTAGCAATACATCAAGGATACTTGAATGCATTTGAAATGTAATGAGTATGCAGTCATAAAAGACATGCTTCATAAGAATCTTTTGAAAGAAGAAATAAAACAAATGATCCTGCCTTTGTATCTTGCCTCTCTGAGGCAGCAACGCATCCCCTGCGCCCTCCCCAAATCACAAACTCAGGTATAAATTATAACAGGTAATCGGGATCCTGCACAGGAAGTGCCGCTGTTAACGGGATGCAGGTGGAGTGGACCTTCCACCTCCGGCCTGGCTGCTTCCAGCAGTGCCTCTCTGCCCAGGCTTGGTGGGCAGGCAGAGATGTCAGCCTTTTTCAGTGGGTACAACCCACTTACCAAGATAAAATGGGGAGATGGTGGCCTGACCAGCAGCAGAGTTGGCCACATGACCCAATTCTGGCCATATGAGGCACAGTCTGCTGGGGCTTCTGGGAAAGACTCTGCTTTCTCCTACAAAAGATGGTGAGAGTGTGCTTTTGCCTCCCCCTTCTTCACTGCATTGGACACCCATGTGATGTAAGAATGACACTAGGATCTATGGGAGCCATCTCTGAGCAAAGTGGAGACATGGCTGACCCATTGAAAGCAGCGGAATTGGTGGACAGAGAAGATCTGGGTCCTTCTTAATGGGAATGAGCTGCAGCTCAGCCCCAGAACCCACATCCCTCTGCAAATTTTATTCTAAGAGAAGTAAACTTCTATTTAATGCCACTTTCAGTCATGCACTCCTACTTTTAGCAAAAGTCTCTTGTATTAGTCAGGATGAGTGAGACTTCACTGCTGTAACACATTGGTTCACAAATCTCAGTGGTTAAACACAAGAGTTTATTTCTCATTCCCTTAAAGCCATAGAAAGTTGACTAGCCCTCCTCCATCTTATGGCTATGTCAGTGTGGCCTCCAAGATCTCTGAGGACTGTGGGATTGCATGAGCTGTGTTCAAGAACCAGCCTGGAAGTGGCTGACATCGTTTCTGCCCACATCCCAGGGACCAGGCTCCATCTGGCCTCATGGGGGCTGAGAGGTGAATTCCCCAGTGGCACATACAGCATTGTTTCTGCCGTACTTTCTAATGGTACACGACCTGGTCCATCCTTCTTCTATCAGAAAGTCTTTTACTTACGCAATAAATACTTACTGAACTTGCTCATGACAGGTGAGCTATGGGAAACATAAAAGGGAAGACTTGGCTGTCTTATATATCATCCCATCTCCAAGCCTCAGAGCACCTGACACGTAATATACTTGTAGTACACTCGGAATTTGTTCCTCTGGATCAAACGGTCATCCAAAGTTGTTATCAGAGGTTTTGAGAAAGTAACATCATGGTTTATGGAGGAAACACCCCGAGTTGTGGCAAGGAGGCAGCTGGTTCTTCCACCATGACCCACACCTGCCCACGCCACACTGAGTGTTCAACAGTTTTTTACCAAAAAATGGCATGACCTCTGTGCCCCACCCTCCCGATTCAACCTATCTCACTCTGCTGAGTGACTTTTTTTGGTCCTTAGGTCCCTTCATGAAAAAAGTCCTCAAAGGGAAATATTTGGCTGATGTAAAGAGGCGAAACAAAATGGCAGAAGCACTAAAAGGCATAAAAATTGATGAGTTCAAAAACGGTTTTAAGCAGTGGAAAAAGCATCTCGATAGATGTAGTGCATCAAAAAGAGTATTTTGGAGGTGACTGAAGTTTTTTTTTTTTTTTGAGTTGGAGTCTCACTCTGTCGCCCAGACTGGAGTGCAGTGGCCACTCCCGGCCACCACAGCCTCGACCTGCTGGTCTCCGGCGATCCTTCCGCCTCAGCCTTCCAAGTAGCTGGAACTACAGGCGCGCGCTACCACGCCCGGCTGATTTTTGATTTATTGTAGAGATGAGGTCTGGCCAAGTTGCCCGGGCGGGTCTCGAACCCGTGGGCTCAGGCAATCCACTCACCTTGGTCTCCCAAGGCGCAGGATTACAGGCTGAGCCACCGAGCCTGGCTTACTTGAACCATTTTTTAGAGTGCATTTCAGGAGCGTTAAGTACATTCATTATGTTGTGCAACCATCACTACTATCCTATAGATGTACTTTTTATTATAGGCACAGCTTCCTAAATAGAGGAAACATCACCCCCCACAGCCCAGTACAGCCACTGTTCGAACTAAGATGTTAGCTTCCAAGTCTTTGATTCTGTGATTCTGTTCAAACCTATGCAACACTGTTCACAGAGTTTATAAAAAGAATTTTAGAGCCATAAGGGAATTTAAAGATGGTTCACTCTGTGCTGCCTCCACCTTTTTGGATGAAGAAATGAATGGCTGAGAGGGACCCTGGCTTGCTTGGAGGGACAGTGGCAGAGCTGGGCCCAGTGTCTGGGTGCTCCAATCCTTCAGCCCCATTCCCTGAGCTAGTCTGTTGTTAGTTTCAAAATGTGTTATAAAAAATCCACTGGTGGTTTATTTCTAGAGAAATCTTTCTTTTTCCTCTGTGGTTTCTGTCTGGATGTTTTAACAGCGTCTTCAAACAGGAATTTGTTTTAAACGTGAACGTCATAACATGTATGCCATTCCTGGGGCTTATTTCAACGCTCTGATGCTGATATCCCCTCCCTAGCCTTGCCTCTACTCACTACTATATCCAGCGTGTTGCTACTTCCCCCACCCCCATTTGTTTTTCTGGTTGTAGTAAAACCAGCGTTTAAGGGTAAGAGTAATTTTCTCAATTTGGGGTTTTAGCCAGTTTCCTTTTCTTCTTAAGAGCTGTTTTCCACTTAGAAATGAGGTGAAAACTCACAGAAGCAAAGCCTTGCAGCTAAAAACAGCATGTCTGCTTACCACATTACACCCTCTGGGCTGATCTGCAGCTCAGGTCCCCTTTCCATTCTCTACCCAGCTCCTCAGTTCCCATCAGTGAGCAGATTTCACCTCCTCCTGCCCACATTTGGAGGCCTGTGGGTGGTGGTTAGGAAGCTGAAGGAGGCTGGAAGCTGGGCTATATTGTTTGGGTCGGCCGTGGCAACCGCCGCAGGAAAGGGAACAGGGCTAGTTTTGTGCTGCTCTGTAAATGGCCAGGATTCAGTCGTTATCTCAGGACTTCTGTGCGGCCCCAGATAATCTGATCTCCTGGTAAGGTTATTAAACTTGGCTCTCCTCTCCTGCCCTGCTTTGATCACGTTGTCAACCAGCGAGTAGGAATAGCTGTGGGGAGGGGGTGCAGCAAGTCGTGCACCAGCAGAAACACGAGAACACCAGAGGCAGAACAGGGACTGGGTTCTTGTATCGTCTGCACCCCAGACACAGAGAAGTATGCCCCCAGTCCTTGCCAGCACTGTTCCTCAAGAATTGAGCACCTTGCTCCAGAGAGCCTGACCAAATTGCCAGGATGACCAGCAGGAATAAGCTGAAGGAAGGGCCAGGGCTGGAAGACCCCAGAATTTGTCTAGTTGGGGAAGCATTATTTGAATTTTCTTTTCTGAAAAGCGTGATCTGCCTACCACATGTGTTTCATCAAAATGTCATTGAAAAGGAGAGTGAGACTACAGAGTAAGCTTCGGTGGCTTAATAATAGTTTATTTTGTGACTCGGAATAGCTTTTCTTTTCATTCAGCAGATCATTTTAGGTGTCATTCAGTTTATTTTAAGTAGTGTGTTTCATCCTGAGTGGAATTTTATTTTTTAAACTCTGTACTGTGTTGCTTTCTACTGGGAAATTTACATTTTTAAAAAATGTGGGTGAGTAAAATCAATTTGGTAAAGAATAATAGCCCATAGCTAGTACTGAATTTTGGATGCTTTTCTTCTGAGGGACAGAGTTGATTCTTATTCAAAATCATATGAGTCTGACATTTCATTTGGGGAAGTCTGAGGAAGTTGGTGAGGTCGTATGTTAATAAAAACAAGCGCCTCTTTTTCTTCTTATCACCTTTCAGTATCTGCTCTACTGGCTCATGCAGTCTGGTGTGGCTTAACTCTCCCTGGAAGTCACATTGTGCTACAGAACTATCTTTACTATGACCCACAAACAGTTTTCAGACTTCACTCTGATGAGTTAAAGGTAAAACCATGAGTAAACAAATGGTGAAGCAACCTCTCCACCTCTCTGACTTCAGCCCTCCCTGAAGCCCGCTTGGAATCTGCCTCTGAATTCAGCTGGGCATGTTCCTTCCCTTTCCCATCCTCACCTACTCCTAACCTTCAGCGTCCTGCTCCCCTTTTATTTTGATTTTTGTCATTTTAGTAGTAAATGATGGAGAAATAGTTCCTCAATTTTTGAAAACGTTAGGTGGTGAGGTCACAGATTCTGAATGACCTTGAAACTTGTAAAAGTTTCAGATGGATGACGGTAAAATTTTACTTGCTGGCCATTGCTTTGTTAAATTCTGGTGTGTCCACATGGCTCTTTGAGCTATGGCTGCCATGTTTTCTACCCTTGGCCCCTACCCCGACCTTGGGGAGGTGAATCTCCTCTCTCCTCTTTCTCTAGTTTACTTTCTTTTTTTTCTTTGTTGAGTTGGAGTCTCACTTAGTTGCCCAGGCTGGAGTGCAGTAGCACACTCACTCACGGCCACCCGCGTTGGCCTGCTGGCCTCTGGCAATCCTTCCTCCTCAGCCTTCCAAGTAGCTGGAAGGCATGCACTACCACACTCAACTAATTTTTTTATTTTATTGTGGAGACGAGGTCTCCCCAAACTGGCCGGGCTGGTCTCGATCCCGCAGACTCAGGCAATCCGCTCGCCTAGGCCTCCCATAGTGCTGGGTTTACAGGCTGAATCACCGAGCCCTCTAATTTACTTTCTAAATAAACTATATTTTCCAATAAAAAAAAATTTTTTTTACTTGCTTAATTCTGAGCCACTTTTGTTTTCTTAATGCAGTTTAACAGTGAATAATAGAGAAGTTTCTTTCTGCCATGTAGCTACTGAACCTTTGAACATAACAAATTGCCATATGCAGATGAACTTCAAAAAGCACATTATTATTTCTTGTCTAATGGTAAGCTGAGCATTGAACAACGGAAAAGAAAGTAATAATTTTTCCTGGAAGTATTCCTGATATGTCCTGATTTCTGGACAGTTTGTGTTGTACCAGTTAAACATTTTTTTCATTCTTTTCTGGTTATATTTTCTTGATATATTTGAGATTTTCTGCCTTCTTAAAAAATTTGCTTAATTCAAAAAGCAGATAACATTAGCCCAGTATATTTTATTGAATTCGAAGACAGTCATAGAATTTTAGAGCTAAAAGGGCCTTAATCTAAACTAATGTTCTACTTTTATGGAGGAAAAATCTGAGGCGTATTGAGGTTAAATGACTACTCCTACAACACACAGTTTGTTTGATGGCTAAACTGAAAATGAGCTCTCTGGACTCCTAATTTAATGGTTTTTCTTCACTGGGCACATCTTTTTTAGCTTCAGTTAGGATCTATTTTTATTATGGAGATTATTTTTAAAGTTAGTTTGCCTTGAAAATTTCATATTTCAACTTAATTGTTCTCATGTATCAAGAGGAACAGAGAAACTTCCTAAACTAAACATCATTACTATATACTGTGGATAGTGTTTATGTATATATGCTGAGCAGTTTTTGGTGACTGACTTGTGCCATAGCTGTTGAGGTGTTTTTAAACCACTTTAGAAAAAGGTTTATTTTTTTAAGGAAAAGCCCCATGTTGTGTTAAGTATAAGCTTAGAATAATGAAGCATCACCTCATAGGTATTGGGAGTAAGAGTTGGGAGGGGCAGGGGTTGTTGGTACTATAGGCAGCTGAAAAGAAAGTTCATTTCAGCCTCCTCACATGTTAGTACAGTAATAGTTCAGTGAAGTTCTTCCTCAACAATAGTCATAATGATGGAGTGATGTGTTGAGACTTGAAAGTTCTTTAGGTGCTGTTCAAATAAATAATGAGCATGGTTAATTTGCATTACAGGTAAAAAGTTAACCACTGAGTAGGAATCGGTTGCTGCTCTTTGTTTTTTTTTTTTTTTTTGGTCTCCTATTACCTCTATGGCATGATCTCTTGCTGTGCCTTTAGAAGGGAGGATTACAGTGGGCAAATGTTCTCTCCTGGTGTTTCTAGTGAAAGGAAAGCATTGTAGGTGAGATGTGTCTGCAGAGTGGTGGTAAAATCTCAGGAAGGGACCTCATTCTGTTCCACGGGGCAAAGCTTCTTAGTGCCTTGAGTGGGTCTCTTCCTAGTGGATGGAGCAGCCATATGGGTTAGTGAGAACAGTATCTATGTCCCAATGGTTATCAGGACTTGATTCTTTATTTATACTTAGGCATCATGAAGAGACTCATTTAATGTTGTTTAATCTGTGTTTGGCTTTGTCAGATGGGTCTAAAACATTCAGAAGGAAGAAATGTTTGGTTCCTTTGAAAAGTGGTTGGACATTTAGCTAGAGAAAGCCTCACCAAATGAGTCCATTAAAAACACTTGGGGATTAAACCCTCATTTTTTTTTAAGTGAGAGAATAGGTGGGGGTGGGGGATGGTGTCTATGGTGAAAAAAACATAGAAAAAAATAATTTAGAAAAGGAAAAAGTTAGGCTTAGCTATTCAGAGAGCACCAGGAACAAAATAAAACAATAAAAAAGAATTTCAGTGGAAAGAAGTTAAGGAAAGCTTTTCTTCCACTCACGTTTTTTTAGTACAAAAAAACGTGAGTGGAAGAAGTGCTCTTAGAGATGAATCAACAACTATATTCTAAACAGCATCTCCACAACTGGAACTTGAAGGGAAGAGAAGGCCTGAGAAAGGTCTCAGACAAGTCCAAGGGTTAAAAAGTAAACATATTTAAAGACGTGGGGATTTTGATAGTTTGGTTACAACACTTAAATTGTACTTAGGATTTTTTTGTCTTTATTACTTGATAATATGCTAATAATATACTGAGAAATTTTCCTGATTATAATCCAAAGCAAAATTAAAGTATGTGCTGTATTGAAGTCCATTTAAAATGCACCAGTAGGTATATCCTTCCTACCAATACTAATACCTTGTAACTGGCTCTGCTATGGCGTTTCCTCTGTAATATGGCAGTGTTGGTGCTCTTCAGGTGGTAATGTGGGGTGAACAAGCCTCACCAGAACTTCCTTAAAACAGCTACTGATGGAACTATTATGTTCACATAATGAGGATGTTGGAGAAAGAAGAGTCAAGAAGTATTGCATGACACACATCCTAGTCTTTTCCTCTGGTAGCTATAAGGCTCAACATTATCTTTCACTTGGAAATGAGAAGGGGAGAACACCTGTTTTCCACTATTCCAATGAGAGAGTTTTCAAAATTCTGTTTGCCTAAGCCTGGTGGGCTTTGTGATGGCTGGACCCCTGACCGATAGGTCAGAAAGTAAATTTGTTTCTTTCCTTCACAGGTTCCTCTTTATAAAAAGAATGCAAAACTATAATTCTTAAGAGTTCCTCAATTGTTCTTACTTCCATATTTCTCTAGTAAGGATTTAAATATTTAATTTTGTATACTGCTGGAATTAACAGCTTTCAGATACTATATTTACTCAGAATATTTAAATGCATCAAGTGCTGACATTATTAGAAAGGAGAAAAAATTCAACATTTTCATATAGAAATCATTATAAAATATGGCATGAAGTTTTTTCCCTAAAGAGTGCTACGGTATAGTGACATAATTTAACTTTTTTTTCTTAGAGACTTATTGTCATTTCTATGAGTGAATCTATTATTGATATAGTAGTGTCATGTTGCCTCAGAAACTCATAATTATTCTTGATGCTGTGGCCTCTGTCCAGTCTACTTTTCTTGGTTGTCATATCTTAAGTCTCCTTTTATATTTGTCTAGATCTGTAAATTTGAGAGAAACCAGATAATCAAGTGTTCTGCAATCACTATGCTGAATTGTATACATTACTTCTCATTCCTTGCTCTCCTTACCTAGCCAGTGTGGCCTGAGGTGTTCATGGCCTTGTAATGGGAGGTGGAGGCTGAGAGAGCCCAGGAAGACTTTCCAAGGTTAAACAGGACATTGATATATAAAGAAAGGGCTGTCAGTATGCATGACATCTTTAAATTTAGTAACATTCTCAATGCACATTGGATAAAACTATGAAAATAAATACAGTTGCTTCTGCGCTTAAACCATTCACAACTCCAGATGAAGGTACTCATAAAACATTTTATAGGACTTTAGTGTTAACCCAGCAAGGAGGAAAGAGAGGCCTGTTAGGTGGAGAAGAGCTTCAGAAACTGTCTCAATACCAAGGTTGTCCCATATACCTGAAGGACTTGTTTGGGTACTAGGTGGTTCCTGCTATCTCAGGAAGCGGAGGAGAGGTAGTCATCTGCATGGTGTGGGTTTGTAAGTTCTGCCACTTCTGCTGAGGGAGGAGGAGCTGTGGAATTTTTATGCATGCAACCAAAACACTTACTTGGCTCATAAAACTGGTAAAAAGACAGAGTGATAAATTACACCTTGTTTTTCATGAAAAATGCTTTCACCAAAAATAGAAATACTGATTTATAAATGGATCCTTTTCAGAAAGATTCTAAATCTGACCTTTGAAACTCAGAATGTATTTCTTGTAGACATGGTACATGTAATAGCTTGGTCACAAGAACATGTAAAATATCCCATAGTGGCCCTAGTATCATGCCATCATAGTCTCCATGGAGCCATGGGGCCCAAGAGCCCCTTCAGCAGGTGGTAGATGGCTATGAAGAGTAGTCATCGTGGCTTACAGAATAACAGTAAAATGAGTGAGTAGAAGCCGGTCATTATTCAACTGATAAAATGTGAGACTAGCAAAGGGCCTGATGGGAAGTGAAATCACTTACTGAAGTGGTTCCAGAGGCGCCACTAAGAACTAAGAACAAGAGGGAAGTTAACAGTGAGGAGAGTTAGTCTCCACTTGAGGAGGAACATTCTAGCAATCAGGACTGTCTAAAAATAGAACAAGCTGATTGATTTGGTAATGAAACCTGTCATCCACGATGTTCCAGCAGGGGTAAAAGGACCCCTCTACCAGGACTCTCCAGAGAGGAGCTGTGAATTGGATAGAAAGTTATTATAGACGACCACTTCTTTTTCTTTTAACACTGAAACACAGTCCTTTTTAATTGGAAAAGACAGTATAAGATAATTCAACAGTATTGAAATAATTTAAACAAAGTTAAACAACTATACTTTTCCAATTCTAATACAGCATAACCTTTTATTCTATTATTATGTTCCTCAATAGCATACATATAATTTCTTTAAAAGGACAAACTTAGATAATAAACAAAAAGATAATTTCCCATTCTAAAGAACATAACATTAACTTACTTGTCTGTTTGTATACTTTTAAATACTGATAATAATAAGATAGTTAGTGGTATATTTATGTAGTTCTTTGTTCAAATGTTTAACAAGCATATTTGGAACATGTATGTAGCTTACACAGTTTAACTTTTTCATCATTTCAAGACTTTTAGTGTCTGCACATACTTTAATGTGTCCTTAAGGATTATGCAGTGCTAAGTTCTTTTGACTTTTATAATTAGTGTGTTGGAATCCCAGTTTTTTCTACCCTAGGGTGGACTTCATTTTTTACAATTAACTTTGATTGTGATTGGGAGTAGGCTGGCGAGGCAAGTCTTCCAGTTACCAGGGAGCCTGTGACTTACTCTTTGTGCTCTTCTTAGGTCACCAATTCTCAAAGAATTTGAGTATAATTAAATACACTTCATAATAAACTAGGCTGAACATAATTTAATCTTTCCCTGAAGGTACTTCAGAGTCTTGGAGTGCTTTAGGGTCATGATGAACATCAATTACCTTCTCACAGTGGGCGTGTAGGAGATAGTTAATAGAGTTCCGTTTGATCGAGTCCTGGGTGACCGGACATGTGTTCTGTTATTACAGGGAGTTCAGCGTCCAGGCTTTGGAGCCAATGCTTAGTGTTACATTCTCAGACAGGAGAGAATGGAATAAAGATGACCTCTTTGGCTTTGAGAGACTGACAGTTGATGAGGATAATTCACATGTATATGGTATATATGACACTTTTTAGTTTCCAAAGCACTTTTACACCCTTTGTTTCACATTACTTATTTTCACAGGTGAGAAAAATGGAGCTCTGAAATCTTGGGATACTTGCCTAAGGCCAAACAGTATATACACCTGACTCCAAATTCAGTGCTCTTTTTAGTATTCGAAAGGATACCAAGTGTTTGCTCATATTTATGATGTTCTCTGTGCTGTATATGTAGTGATTCTTTTAATCCTCACAATGTCCCTGTGAGTAGAGAGATAGATGCCAGTTCTTTGGTAGTATTATGATTCCCATCTTTAGAGACGAGGACACTGAGGCACAGAGAGGTTAGGGCACATACTACTGAGTCGCAGAACTGAAATCTGAATCTAGGAGCTTGGGCTTCAAAGCCCATGCTTTTTGCCATTATGTTACCCAGCTACTTAGTGAACAGCTACACCAATGTTAAGCAGAAGGAGAAAGATGTATCTATACATATATTCCCATCTGCAAAGACCTCTGCCTGTAGGGGAGGTCTGGGATAATCTGAATAAGGTTTTGGACCCAGATCTGCCAATTTGAGATCTTGGGTCTGGTACTTCGCCCCTAAGCTTCAGTTTCGTCATCTCTACAATGAAAATATGGAACATCTAATGTTCTTCTAAGAATACATTGCATAGTCCACAGCCTTTATTGTTTAAAATGGTTGCTATTATGTTTGTTATTATTGTTCCTCTTTCCTTATTTTATATATGCATTTATAATGGTCAAAACAATATTAAATTTTTTTCAAGAATTGGGTATTTGTACCCATTGTATTAATGTACATGTATTAACTGGATGTAAATGTCTTTCTTGACTCACTAATAAATCTTAAAATTACATTTGTTAATATTATTATATCTACATATACTTGACATTACTTATAATTTTATTTCATTAGATAGCTGCTAGCAAGTTCTCTGAGAACTCAAAGTAATCGCCCCAATTATTTGCCATAAAACTTTGCTATAGCTGCTAAGGTAGAGGTTTAACTTTAAAAGCACAATGAGAAATGTTGATTTCAATGGTTGCAAACAGGTCAGTTATGTAAGTGACACAGAGCTCGTTAAAATAACATAGCTTCTAAACAACAGAAATTTATTTCTTCCAGTTCTAAGGGCTGGAAAGTCCAAGATCAAAGCACTGGCAGATTCAGTGTCTGGTGAGGACCCGCTCTTTGGCTCATAGCTGGTGCCTTCTCCCTGTGACCTCACATGGTGGAAGAAGACAAAGCGGCTCCTGGGGCTTCTTTTATAAGAGCACTAATCCCATTCATGAGGGCACCTTCCTCGGGCCCCACCTCCTAACACCTGGGAACTTAAGCTTCAATATGTGAATTTTGGGGGGACACAAGCATTCAGACTAGAGCACACAAAATGACCATTTTAATTGTGTCTGTACACACAGTACCTCACGCTTCCATTTATACTCCATTTCAACTATACTTATTTGTGGGAGTTTTTTGTTGTTGTTCAAATTATCTTCTCAGTAACTATTTATTTACCACCCTTTAACATTTTTTCTTGACATTGTATATCAGGCTGTAAACTCTTTGTAACTCAGGTACTTTATTGGCTTAACTGATGGTACCTATTTAATAGACGGAACTGATTGTAACTGCTTAATAGGTTCTTTACATTTTTAGCAAAACTTTACCTTTTTATAAATAAAAGAACCTCAAACTTTTAATGTTCTTGTAAATTCTAAATAGGTCTTTTTTCATCTTTCTTTGCAGAAAATTATAATACTACACATGCATTCTCAAGCTATGCATATTTATTCTTCATTTCTCATAGGACTTTTTATTCATTTTTTTCAGTACCTTTTACTTTGTTTATTCCATGTATTCTCTAGGTTTAGGGAAAATAATAGTGAACAAGACAAAATTTCTACCCTCAGGGAACTGTGCTTCTATACAGATGATGACAGTGATAAAAGGAGCAAATAATGATTTGGGACCTGATTCCAAAGGGATATTTCTGTGACACAAAATATTCCAACCAAAAACCATACTTTTTTACTACAGAAAACATGAAGATTGAATCACATCATTTCATCACGCATCTACCTGTAATGAAAAGCACAAGTAGTGACTGCTAGCACTACAATAAGCTGTTTGTTGACTTTCTTATTGTCTCCCTTCTTATCTCCCCTTTTGTCTTTGTCTCATTCTCAGTTTTCAGAGCTTAGTCATTGTTTCCTAATCCTCTCCTAAAATGTAATCAGGCAATCTAAGGACAGGAGGCACAGGTTGTGTTTGAACTGCACCAACGTGATTTATGAAGGAGGCGGTAAGGGGGAGTCTGCTCAATGTGTGGTCAGGTCTCATTTAAGGCAGCACTGACTAAATGTGTGCTGGTTGAATAATATGGCTCCGCAGGCCACTCTCCCTCTTTCCACCTCCGTTTTCTCATTATTACTAAAAGAAGTTGAAATAGCCTGGTTTTCTAAAGTCTCTGCCACTACTACAATTTTGTGATTCATTTGTTCCTAAACACTTGAGTGTACTTTTTCTCAATAAATGGAAATATATTTTCCAATGAGGCTGGAAATATATTTTCCAATTATCCTCTCCCCTGGTTTATAACTTATCATCGGTGTGTTGGGACTTCTAACACTGTTGCTGCTCTAAGCCCATCAAGAGGTTAATTACCTGTGAAGAATGAGGAACTGCTGGAGGAGTGCTATACACTTTCAAGAGAACTTTGGAGTAATCTCTTTGGTAATGTGAATCAGTGTCCCTCATGTATCTAGTTGCCAAGGGGAGGAATAACAGCACTGGGCGATACAAACTTGGAAAAAGGCAAGTTGCTGATAGAGTTGAGTGCAATCAAGCTCATCAGGATTACCTTCCTCCTCCTAGAGGCTCCCCAATCAGAGCACCGATAGTACTGTTTTAAAAAC
This sequence comes from Tarsius wallacei, assembly GCA_963574415.1. Lineage (NCBI taxonomy): Eukaryota > Metazoa > Chordata > Mammalia > Primates > Tarsiidae > Tarsius > Tarsius wallacei. Next base: position 21,182 of record CAUYQG010045272.1, read on the forward strand.
CCCACTGGATAAGCTTGATGCGGTGGCATGCTCCTATAGTCCTGTTACCGGGAGAAGGGGTGCAGCTCCCAGTGTGGGACGACAAGTTGATATTGACAATTAGGTTCTTGTGTTCAGATTTGGAAAGGATTCCCAAACAGACACACAGGGTAGCAAGAAAAAAAAAGCAAGTAGCTTTATTAAGCAAAGAATAGTACACTCTCAAGAAGAGAGAGAGGGCAGAAACAGCATACAGAAAGCCACAGCCAACTGTTGTTGAACTGAAACTTTCATTCCTAGGGATACTGAGGGGTGTGTCTTGGGATAGTCTTTTCCTAGAAATGGGTAGTCTTAGTGCTAGGTTATATCACTCCTCCCTCGTGTGGGGTGGGGGAGTTTTAGGCCTTATAGGGCCATACCAGTTCTGTCATGGTGTCAGGTGTATGATGGGAGTGGGAGGCTCCCCTAGGGTAATTTTATGTTAATAGCATTATGATCAAGGTAAAAGTAGGTCATAATTATTTTGGATCAACCTTGAATATTGATGTTCATGCTCCAGGTGGTCTTTAAGCCAGTTTCTGCCATGATAGTCAGCTGCCAACCATAAGCATTCTAGACAGATGGACCACTGTGCTACAGGTGTATCTGGTACGAGTCTAACAGTTAGATAAGTGTGAAATTTCCTCCAGCTAGGCCATCTTGCTTGCGTGCATGGTTTTGCACCAGCTGCTGCAGACATTAATGGGAGTGAAACTTTCCTACAGCCTTAAAGTTTTTCTAGTTTCCTGTCTACTCTATCAGTCCCAGTTGCTTGGGAAGCTGAGGTGGGAGGATCTCTTGAGTCCAGGAGACCAAGGCCAGCTTGAGTAACATAGTGAGAACCCATCTCCAAAAAATAATAAATTAAAAAATAAAAACAAAACCACCTGGATTCTTTAGTGTTTTCCTAAGAATCCTGAATAGCTCCATTCTGGTCGTTTGTTTTATCTTCCTCTCCTGTAGTGGGTAAAAGCTCCAAACAAAGAAAAAAAATGAGTTTATAAAAAAAAAAATTGAATTGCTAACAAAAGCCACGTTCAGTTGACCAAAGGGTACAAAGTTTCAGTTAGACAGGAGGAGTAAGTTTTCAGGATCTACCTTACAGGATGATGATGATTATTCATTATTAACCATAGTCAATAATAATGTATTATATATTTCAGAATTGCTATTAGCAATTTTTATTTATGAAGGAGGCTATTAGGAGGAGTCTGCTCAATGTGTGGTCAGGTCTCACTTAAGGCAGCACTGGCTAAATTTGTGCTGGTTGAAAATTCCTAATGCTATCACTGTAAAAAATAATTTTATGAGGTGACGGATATGTTAATTTTCTTGATATAATCTTGATATACTATAAAGTATATATATATATATCAAAACATTATACCCCATGAATTTATGCAATTATTTGTCAACTTAACATAAAATTGTTAAAAAGCCATTTTCTTTCCTACTGTTTTCCATTTGGAATAGAACAGCCCCAAACTTGTTTAAGCAGACTTAAGCACTGAAGTCCCAAAACTCTGCCTCACTCACCAGCTCTGGCCTAAAAGTAAGTACTGCCATGATTTTCTATGATACACCAGACAGGAAATTCCTGCTGCATATAGGAAAAGCAATGTGTTCGAACACACACACACACATCCCCCCAAAATACACATACACACATCTTCACACACATGCACATGTATACATATACACACATACATACACACATACATGCCATACACATGCTTACACACCATATATGCATATATAGACATACACAGTTATCGCCAAGTATATTTGTTTCCATGCTTCCTTTCAGTAAAGCACCTAGAAAAAGGACAGAGATATCTAACCAGCTTTTTGATGGTTATCAGGGATATCATAGATGGGATTCTCAAGTTATTACACTTGACTTTGCAACGCAGTTTGTTGGTACTTTCAAAATGGTGTTGCTTTTTAGGTAACTCCACTTGTAAATACACGTGCAGGACAAAAGCAGATTGGATGTCACCCAGAATATTTTGTAGAAAAGGGACATCTAAAACAATGCCCTCTTTACATGCTTCCCCTTCCATTTTTGGTTTGCAACATGATGCTGAGCCAGGCTGGTTATATTCCATCAACAGGACGTTACAACTTGTGAAAAATTATTTAACCTGCAGTGTTAACCAGCCACTTACTTAACCATTTCTGAACTTAGTTGGTGCCCTATGGAGAAATCCAAAGTTAGGAGTTTTGTCTGTCATTGAGATAGAGACCCTCACTAGGGAAACTTTGAACTGTGAATTCAGTTGGCTTTCTGTACCAACTTGCCTCTGGAGTTGAGCTTAGAATCCTGTCTCCATTTTTTTCTTGCTGTGACTTCAAAGTTATTTCAAGAATAATTTCTTTGTTTAGTGTCAATCATACTCTCAAGTCATAGGGAAGGAGGGACCCCCAAGAGATAGACATTGCATTAATTCTTTTTTTTTGTTGAAGTAAGCCCCTAAATTGATATGTCTCATATTCATGGAAAATTCATCAATTTTTTTTACTGTATCCTATCTGGTTACTTTTCATTTTAGGTAACCACTATGATACAGTATACACAAGTCCCTGGAGCTTGAAATAAACTAAAGAGCTAATGTTAATAGTTCTCAACTCTTGGTCATACTGGACCCCAATGATACATAGAATCTACAGGAGGTGCCTTGATAAACTCAGTTTTGATGGGAATGCCCCATATATTTGTGGATTATCAGAAGCATAACGGGGTTAAAGTGGCCATATGAAATTACACATTTTTTTTTTTTTGAGTTGGAGTCTCACTCTGTCGCCCAGGCTGTAGTGCAGTTGCACGCTCATGGCTACCCCAGCATCGACCTGCTGGGTGCTGGCAATCCTTCTGTTGCAGCTTTCCAAGTAGCCGGAACTATAGGCACGCACTACCATGCCTGGCTAATTTTTTATTTTTATTGTAGAGACGAGGTCTCGCCAAGTTGCCCAGGCTGATCTTGTACCTGCAGGCTCAGGCAATCCACTCGCCTTGGCCTCCCAAAGTGCTGGGATTACAGGCTGAGCCACTAAACCTGGCCTGAAATTACAAATTTTAATGCCTTATGTTTTGTTTAGTGAGGATTTCTGGCAAAGGGTTTTTTTTTTTCTTTTCAGTCTCCTGGTTGCTATGACAATACTGATTTTGCAGAGCTATGGTGACCTCTATAAATACCAAATAAAGTTAGGTATGATAAAAGCATGAAAGGATCATAGATGCCATGTGTATTCTAAACACAAATATATGGTCTAAATTTATATGCATTTTTGTTTTCATTCCTCATGGTGCTGTATCCCTCACATGCGTGTGCACGTGCGTGTGTCTCTGTGTGTGTGTGTGTGTATGTGTGTGTGTGTGTGTGTATGTGTGTGTTTCATCTTTTATTCCGGGCTGCTTGTAGAAAAAATGCTGATTCATAATGTCATTTGTTTTCCCAAGGAAATTCAGAATCAGTTTAAATTCATTTTTTCTACAACCCAGAGTTTAATCCCTCTAGATAAAGCTTTATTTTTTCCTCTTGCAGACACAAGGCACTTTGCTTTTTTTATGCTAATAAATGTCAGACTAGCCTCAAAGAATTAGAAGAAATGCCAGTAATTTCAGAGGGCTCTTGAGCATGGTATTTTTTCCCCCTGTTTCTTAATATATTTTACTTTTCAGAGTTTAAGTTTTTGGTGCATGTTTTAGAAAATTCTAAGATTTTTACTGGTAGCATCTAGACAATCTTGTCATCACCTGACGTATATCACATCTATGTGGTAGACCCTTGTGGACATTTTCTCATCATGAAAGTAGAAAGTTTAATTTTGGAGAGGAAGAGGTTTTTCAGATATTAAGTAGGTTTTGCTACAATAAGACAAGATGGTACTTCCAATTGAACATTTCTCGTAGACTAGCCAGCAGACAGCTTGGCCTCCTGGTTGTAATTACATGCCAATGGTATGGTGGTTATTATTTTAGAAGCCGAGTTCATCCTGGATTCTCCAAGCATGTGGAGTAGTGCATTCTGATTGTTCACATTAAGATTGTAATTCCATCCAAGGTTTATAGTGTCATCAAAGAAACTAGATGGAATTACAACCCCATGCACATTTTGGAAGACTACATTATTTATTGAAATACTTGATAAAGTTAAATAATTTTATAAATATGTTCAGAGTTCATGGGACTTAGAACCATAATCCTGACCACATAGAAGGCTCTCAGTAAATATTTCTTGTTTATTTGATAGACTTTACTTTTATCTTTAAATAAGCTGTGTTTAAAAAAATTGTGGAGAGATTATACTTAAATATTTGTAGGACTTTAAAAAATCTTGCCTTGCATTGCTCTTAAGTCCTTCTGCTTGTTATTGATGGAACAATTGACTCCTCGTATGAATATATTATTTAACCTTTTCTGTTTCTAGCCTAGATTACAATACTGAGTGGCTCTAGTGGCCACAGATCTTTATTTCAGGGACATCTGCATGTCCTAAGTAATTCTTTCTATACAAATGTCTCTTTTTAGCATAACCTTCCTAAAGCCTGTTTGTTGCATGACTTTGAGATGACCCCTATGAGGTGAATAATTATACAACCAGAAACTTTGGCTGTCTGTTGTAATATTGGATGGGTACCTCTCTTATTGGTCTTAATTAGGACAAATACTGTTAAAGTAATTCACTAATTCAAGATGCATTACCAGATTTGAAACGCCCTCTGTTCTTTAGCCCTCTGGAGATGCTACTTGAGAAAGGTATGTATGCTGTCTCTGGTAGGAAGAAAAGATCTAGAAGGATATTTTTATATTTTAGACTGTGTGTTATATGTTTTAGAATGAGTATATATAATCTGTGTAACAATGTATTATTTAAAACTGTATTCCCTCTTCCGTTATGCCCTATAAGATGTAGCATGAAGGAGCTAAAAGACAATATATTTTGAGTAATGTTTTTGAATTTACATTTTTGTGAATTTGCATGCATATATGGAAGATTCTTCAAAAAAGACAGAAATTTCAATTAAGAAAATTCTGTATTAAAACATTCTTTTAAATATCAGAAATATTTTAAAAATATATGATATCACATTAATCATATGTTAGTTTTATTTTTTGTTCCTGTAAATATTCCATTTTGAAAAACAGGGATCACAAATAAATATGCCAGTACAGCTAAAGTTGATGCTTATTGTTCTTAAAAGAATTTACTGAAAAATAAAATATCTTTTTTGTGAGATTGTATTTTTGTTGAAGAGCTTGATAAAACTTGGAGAACATTTCAGTTTTACAGTTTAAATAACGAATAATGACTGATTCCTCTGTTCCTTGATTTGTTTCAGTATAGATTCTAACTTCTTTTTATTACCCGTAAACATTTTATGTTAGCTATATAAATTAGGCTCAGATTTAACAAATATAACACTCTGAGAAGCCGTGCCAGTAAATAATAATAATGTTGTCTTCTTCAGATTCTAATAGATTTGTTTTTTAAGAAGTTGACTTTACAAGTGTTTCTGTATGTGTGTGTGTGTGTGTGTGTGTGTGTGTGTGTGTGTGTGAGAGAGATGTGTGTGCAGCAGCAATATTGTGTATTATTTTCAAAGTGTGCAAGATGCTTCATGGTCTGTAGGTGGGGGAACTACCTAAGGTGGCCTCACTAGTTACTCACTCATTTGTTTCTCCCCAGAAAGGGAAAACCCAGTGTTCCACACGCCGCTCATTCTGAATAATGAGGGCAGAGGCGGGGGCGGGGGTGGGGATGGTGGTGTGGGGATGTCAGTGTCATTTGGCAAAAGCCTTCATTTCAAAAGTTTAGCAAAATGCATTTTATTGCTTTATCATCAGTATGTATGACAAACTAATTTATAAATGGCACTAGTAATCAAAATGCAATACCATCATGGAAAAAATTTATTATACACTTACAGGTTGACCTGATAGAATAGCAGTGAAAGCAATTAAAGTTTTTCCCACATAAAAAGTAATAAATACTTCCTGGAGCCAGAAATGGAAGGGTGTGTGTGTGTGTGTGTGTGTGTGTGTGTGTGTGTGTATGTGTGTGTGTGTGAGCTGTTTGTAAAAGTTATCAAATATGACAGTTCATTGACCATTTCCTTTGTTTTCCTAAAGAAAATTTTATTCAGTGGTGCTTCTGATCTATTCTCCTTAAAGTTGCTATCACTTTTAGAATTGAAGGTGAATTAATGAAGACTCCTTAATTCTTGTTAAGAATAGCCCTAATTTAAGAAAGGAGACATTTAACTTGCTAATAAGATCCTAAAATTTTGCAGGTAATATAATACATTCCAGGAAATTGAATTATATATTCATTAAGAATACATTATCTCTATTACCAAAAGACTAAATGATTGAGGTTTTACTGAATGCCGAATGCTCAGGAAGTATAGGTAAAGAATGTCACTGGTCTGGCCCACCAGGAACTGTTGAAGTCTGAGGCCTGTCATTAACTGTTGTGTGGCCTTTGGCAAATAACCTAAGTTCTCAGTCTTCGGAAAATGAGGAAGTTGGGTTATATGAGTGGTTTTCAAATGTGGCTTCAGAAACCCCTGGACAGCTCTAGGTCTCCCAAAAGGCCTCCACTGAATTAGCTAAGGGCTTGGGTGGGTAGTGGGAGGAGCTGAGACCTGGGCATCTTTATATTACAATAACTATTAGGCAATTTCAGTTCCCGGGACCACTGAATCAAACAATCTTTAAGACCACTTGTGACTCTTAAGTCTCAATAAGTCCCAAGAAAACATCACCCTTGGTTCATAAAAAAGCAATCCAATAAGGAATTAGGCCTCCCATAAGGAATCTGATACAGAAAACTTTAGAATGAGAGTGGGTCAAGGATTTGATAATCTCCAAGGACTATTGCTTGCCCCCTGTCAGAAAAGTCTAAGATCTTTCTAAAATAATAGAGATGACATCTGAGAAATGTTATTTCTCAGATGATTAGATGGTAGACATGTCTCCTTTGAAGAAACTGAGGAGATGAGTGACAATAGTCCCTGAAGTTTGGGGAATGACTTCTAGATATCCCTGCACATTTGAGCTATGAATGTGGGCTGGATTTGTTGGCCCCATGATCTGCCTCTGAAAACAAACAAACGATGAAAAAAGTGGCCATTTTCTGTCAGCATGCCAGACCAAAGGAGGGGCCAGGAGAAGAACCATGCACCATGAACCGCGCCACTGCCAGAGGTGCTGACAGCTCCTTGGCATCAGATGCATGACCTCAGTCCCTGCAGCTTGGGTACAGATAATATCTCAGGGGACAGAAGATGGGGGGCAGAGGAAGAAAGGAAAGTTGCAGGGATCCTGGAGTGGTAATACCCATGGTGGCAGCAGAACAGTTTGCCAAGAAGAAAACTCTCTGGTTAACCCTCTGGCACTAGTTGCCAAGCATGTTTATACTAGAATGGGGTTCAAAGATTCAAACAGAGCACTGCCTGTTTTTAAGGACTCATATGAAAGGCTTGTTTGTCCCAAGCCTAAAGACAAGAGTCTGCCTGTCATAAACACTCTCAGGTTAGCCCCCAAACCTCTTGAATATAATCTCCAAAACATGGAAGACAAAGGACTCAGGTCTTCAGCTTTCTGATGAGGAGTGAGAAATTTTTCTTCTGAACATCTCTGCCTTATAAATATTAAGGAGGGTTCAATGTCAAAAGTTCCTGCAGGGTAGTTAGCAGAGGTGGAAAGTTGAAATAACCTTAAAGGCACTGAAGCTGAGAAACTGCCCTCTTTATCCCAACAGCCACAGTTAGCTTTGGAAGCCTGTCAGTGGAGAAGCTCAGGGCTGTCAATTTAGAAAGCAGCTGTGTGCTGGCCCATTGGGCGTCATCGCTGTCCCACAGCCTGTCCCAGTCCAAGGTGAAGAAGGCTGCATTTTGCTTTAAGCTAGGCTAACATGTGGATGTCTAGATTTGTATTCTATACACATGAGAAAGTGACTGGTTACAAAAGGAGTCTTTAATAAATAACCCTTTTTTTTTAATGGCCAGATGGAAGAAAGCAAAGGATGTCTTTTCTCTAGTGTTTTGGAAACCTGGATCTCATCAACTTTCTGGTTGGTTTTGGTTGTCGAGGTTCCTTATGCCAGAGAAACTGAGCCAGGTTTCTGAGGTTCCTCCTGACCCATGTTGGCAGTCTCTTAAAAATAACTGTCATTCCAAGTTCAGCTAAAATATATAACTCAACAAATAAATACATATAAAGTATATGAATAGAAGTAGGAAAGTGAGGATTAACAGACCGAAGAGTAACAGTCTTGCCATGAAAAATACTATAAAACACTCTTAGGAAGGTTCTTGCTTATGTTATTACTTGTACAGTAAATGTGGAGACTTTGATCTCTTCTTCATGGTCCATCAGTTCTCATTTTCCTGCTGGGAGGTTTCAAGTAGCTGATCCCTTGCAAATTTTCTCAACAAAACTTCTCTCATATTTGTCATTGACCTTCCCTCCTTCCTTCCTTCCCTTACTCCTTTCTTCTTTTCATTCTTTCAGTGGGTTCTCACTCTGTCATTCAGGCTGAAGTGTAGTGGCACAATCACGACTCACCCCAGCCTCGATCTCCTGACCTTAGGTGATCCTTCCACCTCAGCATCCTGAGTAGCTGGGACTACAGGTGCATGCCACCACACCTAGCTAATTTTTGTATTTCTTATAGAGAGAAGGTCTCACTATGTTGTCTAGGCTAGTCCCAAACCTGGGCTCAAGTGATCCTCCCACTTCGGCCTCCTAGAGTGCTGGGACTACAGGCATTAGCCACCATGCCCAGTGTCATTTCATGGGCAATGTATGTGAATGTGGCTAAGAGTCCTGAGCAATATAATTTATATGATTTTTGCCGATCTTGGGGATGAAAAAGAATAACAAAGGATAAGAGAAAATCTTCATGTTAGACCCGACATTGTGTTCGGATACAGATGTTGGCAGGCTTGGGGGTGTTCTGAAGGAGAACAGCTGTTAACAGAGACCGAGTTCAAGATTCAGTTCTGGTTCTTTACCTTTGATTGCTGCCTTATGTCAAGGCTCTTCCAGAAATTACAGTGAAGGCAGAAAGATGACATTGACAGCTGTTTTATGGGGAGTTATTTATTGCACAGAGTAACTCTCATTTTCAAGGCTCTCCAATATTCAGAAGAGTAGGTATTGGTACTTTCATCACGCCTCTTTTCCTCACCAGCTTCTGGATCTGTCATGCATATATTTCATTTGGCGTTTAAGTGCATGGTTCTTAAAATTGCTGATAAATAATCTCCATTGCGCATTTTGCTGGCACTGTGGCCTCCCTGTAAATGCTCTCTGTATGTTCTTAGGAAGTTGCATAATTGCAGTTACTCTAGTTTACTGTGCAATATGCTCGGTGACTAATGGTCTAATCATGACTTGAAAAATATATAAACAGTTCAACAGAAGCAATTGATTCACTGAGCTCTTTTCATTTAGACAAGGGTGAGCTAATGGGAATAAAAAAGACGGAGGTGTGCAGCAGCGTCTTTGATGTATTGAAGTTAGAGCATTCCCACAAATCCCGTGCATTATGGCTCATTGATGGCGAATCCTTTTTCATATGTATGAGGCAGGAGTGCCAAATTGTCGTCCTAATTGGCTCTGACTTGGTATTCCTTAATGTTCTTGTTATACTTGTTACAACTTTCTTTTCCTTTTCTCTAAATACTACTGATGGTGGCAGCTTTGGGGAGGTTGCCTGTCACGTGACCCCTTGGCGTCACCCTACACTGCAGGCTTGAATGCGGCTCTGGTCCTGCTCTCTGGTTTCTTGGGATAGAATGACAGTGGAGACTGTTTGTGCAGCGAGCCTGACTGGCTTACTTCAGGAGTATTGTTGATTGACACAGATTCTTGTTCTCTTGTCCTCAGTGGCACTTTTTCCTCCAAAATGTCTGGCTGAGAGTAACAGAGGTAGAGACAACAGTGATTAAATGTGTAGAAGATGATCCAGGTGTCTGCTTGGAGCACTGTCCCATTGAGAGGGAGGAATAACAGTCATCATGGTCACATCTCCTTTCCTTTGGAATTAATTAGCTAGCTCCTAAATTCTGCATCCCTCCCACCCAGACTTTTCCCATCCACAATTTTTCATCTCTTAGTTCAACCACGAATTTTAGCTCAGTCACTATCTTAAGTTTTTTTATTTTTTTGATGAAATCACTCAATCTCTAGAAGCTAGCCTCTCATGAGTGTAATAATTCCAGCAATTTCCAAAGAAATAATGAACGATGGAATATTATACTTTCTAAAATAATGAAATGGTTAGGCACACACCCTTTGAGTCTTTTGGCCTATTCGATGTCCCACATTCATGGCAGTACTTAAGCTTCTTTCTAGCTGCTTAAAAATTATGTGGCCCACAGACTGCCTTGTATATAACAGTGAATAACACCCATGAATTGTACTTGTTTACTTTAAGTTTTAAGCTGCTGGAGCATAGGGTAGTGACTGGTTTTTAGTGCTTTCAGGAGCCCGTCCTTCACTTTCTCTCGAGTGACACCTCACTCCAATGTCAGAGCTACCCTGAAGGATCTGATGAATGGACTATACATGATGATGTTTATAGCTTATCATCTTCCTAGAGTAATGTATGCTTTAGAAAACGAAGCTGAACAGTGAAGTGGATGTGAATCTATTTTGGAATTCAGGACGTTGTGGATTAGGGAGGGAAAAGAATGAGAAGAAGGAGCAGAATGAGATGTTTGGGGCCAGGGGGCCTTTCAGGGGCTTCTGAAAGCAATAGATGTTGAGGCAATTAATCATCTTGTCCCAAACCTTCCTGGTGTCTGCCCAGACACTCCACACAGGCCAGTTCTGGGGATGTTGCCACCAAAAAGAAAGAAAGAAAGAAAGAAAAAAGAGCCAAGGTGTGGAACAAGGAGGTAGAACAGCAGCCTCTGATACCTAGTTAAATTTCACACATTCTGATAGTTTCATTATGTGATTTGGATGTGAGAGACTAGGGTAAAATACACCGAAACAGTTAATAACTGAGCAAAGAAAAAAAGATGCATATTAGGCCTTGAAAAATTTGGGACACTTACTTGACTGTGTGCTTTAATTTGTTTAAATAGCAGATAAAATAGCAACCAGATTAAACATTTCTTTTTAAAAGAAATTATTTTCAAAGTTAGTTGTAATAATTCCACACTAAGAACTCAAGATGGGATGCCACAATTCCTTTGACTGTAACCACAGTAAGTTTATTACTATGCATTAAAGTTAAAGAAGGTTAACATTACAACAGGATGAAGCGGTACTTGCTGGAAAGCACTAATACTTTACTGATCTTCATCTAATGCCCCCATTTAACTCTAGGGATACAATACTTAATTTTAAAAGAGGAATGGTTTGAATGTACAGACATTTACTTGTGGTCTTCCGTTAAGTTCTTTCCTGTAGTCTAACTCAGTGGTTCTCAAACTTTGGTGTACTTGAGAGTTGCTGCAAAGAGTGGTACAACCAGACCCAGTGCCTCATACCTGCAATCCCAGCACTTTGAGAGGCTGAGATGGGAGGATTGCTTGAGTCCAGGAGTTTGAGACCAGCCTGGCAACATGGACCTTGACTCTACAAAAAAAACCCAAAAAACAAAAAACAAAACTAGCCAAGCGTGGTGGCACATGCCTATATTCCTAGCCACTAGGGAGGCTGAGGTGAAAGGATCACCTGAGCCCAAACGGTTGAGGCTGTGGTGAGCTGTGATTGTGCCACTGTACTTCACCCCAGCTGACAGAGTGAGACTCCAACTCAAAAAATAATTTTAAAAAAGAGTTGTACAGTATTCACAAGATCACGTTTGTAGTATCTTATGGGAATGCCAAGGGGTTTTTAGTTAATTTGGACTTTATATGATTTTTGCCTAACTTTTGAGCTTAGTCCTTCACATAAAAACTCGCTCCACTGTATTTTCCTCTCTCTTTTCCATCCTGTCTCTATCCCTCTCTTTCTCCCTTTCTTCCTTCCTTCTTTCCATCTATCCACCCATCCATCCATGCATCTCTCTTTCTTTCCCTCTTTTCCTTCTTCCCTCCCTTCCTTTGGTCGATTAACTTGCACAGAGTTTTTGTGAAATTTAAATGGTGATATCTACTTGTAATTAAATAAAAAATTGCTAGTGGGCTGAATATTCAGATCTCTCAGAAATAATAATTCTATAAAGGTTGAACTGAATTCCTGTACTAGGCTTCTCCTCAGTTTTCGGTCTCTGGTTTCATTTTTAGGTAGAAAAATGTACCAGCCAAAAGACAGTCATGTTCTCTGTGAGCATAATGTATAAAACCATATGTAAATAATACGGTATCATTTTGGATCAAAACCAACTTCTAATATAAGGCAGAAGAGTGACAATGCTAATGATGGTATAGTATGGAACATGTTGGTATGAATGTGAAATAAGATTTACTTAAATAATTGAAGATATTTAATAGTTGGTTAAGACCTTGACATTGATAAAAGCATGTACATTTTCTCAAAATCAAAAGAAATGAAACTAGATACCCAAGAAGTCAGGCTGTGAACACGTATGATAGTCAGTGAAAATCCTAAAAATAATTTCAACATTGGCATTGTACTTATTTTATTTGTACCCGGCCACAGAAGAGTAAGTTAACCTGCATTTTTGCCACGTGACATCAACCCTTCAACTTTATTTCTATCATTTCTGACTGGCAAAATTAAAATAATTCAATATAAAACAACTTTGTGTTTCTTTGCTGTTGGTAAAATTGAGTGGCAAATGAAAGAGGAATCTGAATTTAGGAGGAAAAACATTTTGGCTAGAACAGCAAGTCTTTTTAAACAAACAGCCACTGATAAAAGTTGCAAGAAAAAAATCTCATTCAAGTACACTAGATACTTTTTAGATAACCATTTAAGTTTATAAAATTGCACAATTTCAATCACACTGTAAATACAGAAAATAGGATATGATGATTGACAAAAACAAAAGGAATTAACAGCGGTAGTAGAAAGTTGTAAACAATCATCTGATTTCATCAATTGTCTTACTTATATTCACAATCCGTCATCTAGTGAAAGACAATTGTAGGTGAATATTTATCTGCCTAAAAGGAATTCACTGCTTGAAAGAACAAATGCTCATATTAAATTTCATGAAGAGTAACTTTCAACAGACTACTGTTTAAGTGCATCAGCCTTCACCGGTGTGAATGAAGCAAGATACAGGTAAAATGAGTAACAGAAATAGGATTTGGAAAAAAGAAATCCTAGCATACAGGTTCTTTATCCCCATCTCTTTTTGAGAAACTTCTGGAACCCACTCCAGACTCACAGATGAGGACATGGAGAAAAATACAATAAGCAAAGGGCTGAAAAATAATTTCAGTCAAGTGTTAAAAAATCAAATATGGGCCAGACACAGTAGCTCACACCTGTAATCCTAGCACATTGAAAGGCTGAAGTGGGGGGGATTGCTTGAACCCAGGAGTCTGAAACCAGCCCATGCAACATAGTGAAACCTTGTCTCTACAAAAAAATTTAAAAAATTAGTTGGGCTTGGCGGCACGCACCTGTAGTCCCAGCTACTTGGGCTGCTGAGGTGGAAAGATAGCCTGAGCCTGGAAGGTCAAGGCTACAGTGAGCTGGGATAGTCGTGATCATGCCACTGTACTCCAACTTGGGTGGCAGACTGAGACCCTGACTCAGAAAACAAAACAAGTGAACAAAAAAGCCCAAAATAAATAAACAAACATGGAAGCATATTTGACTTTTAAAAATCACATGGCTAAGCTTGGTGCTAAGCTAGGTGGGAGTTTCAAATAACACTGATTCTGGGGAGGGGAATCAACAAACAGAAGACTCCTCTCCTCCAGAACACACGTCATTGTTGCCTGTGTTCCTGCCTGGGGCTCTCTGCCTGCTTGTCATCTATGTCATCTATAAGTTCTGTGCTTGTCATCTCTTAGCACCCATCTACATTCCCTTTGCTTCACAAACATATTGTTTGTTTATATATTTGTCTCCCTGACCCAGGTTGGAAAACTCCTTTAAGGACAAGGACAACCTCTTGTTCCTTTTTACATTTTCCATAGTACTTTGCTCATGTTGGCAACTCAGATATTACTACCTCACTGTTTGTTTAAAAAAAATGGTTAACTAGGAAGTGAAAATAAAATAACAACTAGAGATAAAAGCTCAGATCTGAAAGTTCATAAAATATTGTAGAAGGTGACATGAACACAGAAAAGAAACACGGTTATATTCCCCATCTTGTGATAGGACAGAAGAAAATCAGTTACTGCTGTTGGTGTAACACTTTTCTTGGTTGCCTGAACATTCCAGAGTAGAGGCCAATTTTGTAGTTAAATCTGGTGGGAAGATGTTTCCGACCAGAACGAATCATACTGAAATTCTTTGATTGCCACAAGACATCCACAGCTAAAAATTTAATTTGCAAGTTGGGAATCAGAATAGGAAACTCAATTTTATATTCTTTTTCTCTTTTTTTTCCTTCTTAATTTTATGTTCTTTTTATAGGAAAAAAGCATCCATTCTACCACTTGCACTGCTCCTCTTTTATAGTCATGGCATATTCTGCCATTGTTCATTTGTTATCCCCACCACTCGATGGAGTGTGCAAGGATCATATTTTATTCATGTGTATCCTCGGGGTCCTAGCCCAAAGTAGGTACTCAACAAATATGGAATGAAGAAATAAGATGTTTCAATATTGCAAACAACTACAAGGATATATGAAGCTAGAGCAAACCACATTGAGATACCACCTAACCCCAGTAAGAATGGACATCATTAATAAAACAAACAGCAACAGATGCTGGCGAAGATGCAGAGAAAAAGGAACACTTTTACACTGCTGGTGGGAATGCAAACTAGTGCAACCTCTTTGGAAAACAGTGTGGCAGTTTCCAAAAGAACTAGAAATTGACCTTCCATATGACCCAGCAATCCCCCTACTGGGAATACACCCAGAGGAACTCAAATCATTCTATAAAAAAGATACCTGCACATGCATGTTTATTACAGCATTATTCATAGTAGCAAAAATGTGGAGCCAACTGTGCTGCCCATCAAAACTGGACTGGATAAAAGAAATGTAGTATATATGCACAATGGAATATTATGCAGCCGTAAAGAAGGACAAACATATGACTTCACAGCAACTTTGATGGATTTAGAGTCTATCATGCTCAGTGATCTATCATAGAAACAAAGAACAGAGTACCACATGTTCTCACTCATAAGTGGATCCTGAACATTTACCATAATACTTTAAGAAAGGGATTGGCAGTAGTGAGATATGACTGGGGTGGGGGAGGGTGGGGAAAACAACATCAATAAGGGTACCTGATCTCAAACCAGGCAAAGTGAGGACCAAAGGGAGGCCCTAACTTTACGTGTATGAAGACCACTTGTATACCTGATTCTGAATCATATCCCACATTTTTAAAATAAAAAGTTAGAAAAAAAGAGAGAAACTAGAGCAAAGACAAGCAAGAGCTGGTTTTCATATGCTGGTAATAGTGAGTTTTGAAAAAGGTACTATTTTATACATTATTTTTATAGAAGTGTGTTATGTTATATACCTGAGTAACTCTCAAAGTAAAAAGTTATAGGATATTACATCTCATGGGTCTTAAAACCTATTGCTCAGTCCATTTAAGAGCATTCATTCCCCTGCTCTTTTTGATGAACCAGATAAAAGTTACAAATGTAAGTTAGTAAATAATCTTTTAGAATTCCTCACTTACATATTTTTTTCATCAAATCACAAACTTACCCACACTTACCAATGTAATTCTACCCTGTGTTAGAATTACAGTGTTAGTAGCCTAAATCAGTGTTAGTAACCTGATTTGGGAGTCATATTGGAGATTCAGGCTTTGTGGTGTTACCTGCATTGATGTTTTCATTTCTTTTCTTTTTTTTTTTTTTGAGTTGGAGTCTCACTCCGTCACCCAGACTGGAGTGCAGTGGCATGCTCCCGGCCACCGCAGCCTCCACCTGCTGGGCTCTGGCGATCCTTCTGCCTCAGCCTTCCCAGTAGCCGGAACTACAGGCGCGCGCTACCACACCCGGTTAATTTTTTAAAAAAATTTATTGTAGAGACGAGGTTCCGCCAAATTGCCCTGGCGGGTCTTGAACCCGTGGGCTCAGGCAATCCACTCAGCTTGGCCTCCCAAAGTGCTGGGATTGCAGGCTGAGCCACCGAGCCCGGCCGATGTTTTCATTTCAAATGCAGCACTTGGGAATTCAGTATTTTTGCATACTGGAGGCATACATGATGATGCACATATTTCCTTCTACCCACACTCACTCCTGTCAGCTTCTCCCCAGGCAGGGACCTGCATCTCAATTTTTAGTACATGGAGGATCCATCCCCACCTCTTCCTGAAAACTCTCTGCCCCTTTCCCCCTCCTATGTGCCATCCCCTTCAGTTGACTGCTATCAGGCCAATATCCTTATGTACACATTCCCTCCACCTTCATTTTAATTTGAAAATATCTGAAGGAACAAAAGGAAGAAGAGTCCCAAATGAGTGCGGTGTTTGGTTTGGAACCTTGGCTCTTAGATCTTCAGAGTCATATGTATTTTCAGATTTTTTAGGAATATTGTATGATTGGAGAAAGGCCTTTGAAAGAAAATATAAAATTATAAGTCTCAGCATTAATTAACATGGATAGTTGATTGAGGATTCATCCTTACAGGCTGCAGTAAGGTTGATTTGTTAAAAAGACATTGGTTACTTCGAGTTGCCAGGGGTGTGTATGCTAACGTGTCTGGAAGCACATTCTGTAAAGTCACCAATCTCTGCAATGCGGACAGCCACCTCCATCTAGGCTTCATAGAGCTCCACTGGGCACAGCTGTCCACTAGGTGATTGTGCACCTATGAATTTAACATCTGACCTTGGAAACTGCAGCTTAAGATTTCAGTATGAACGGGAGCTATGTTTCCAGTTTACTGCTTTGTTATTTTGAAATTGAAAGTCTGAGCAGAATTCAACACTACACAAAACAGGATCTTTTAACATCTTTGCTTAAGTCATTTTCTTGGAGAGAACTTGCTAAGGAAATTATCTGTCCCGCTAGAAGTATTGACTTCTCACTCCAGTATGGTGGCCATTGTCCACGATCTGACTGCAGAACATCTGTTTTGTCATCAGAGCCAGGCTTCCAGTGTGTCTTCTGCCCGTCTGGTTTACATTGTACTAAACCTACTGATTGAAAGGAATTTTATTACTGAGGTCTAGGTGATAAAGTTGCACCGAGCTTTAGAAAGCTGTATGTAACCATCAAATAGCAGGTGTTAACCTCTGTCACCCTTATAGCTGCATCGTGGATGGATCGTGAGCTCATTGACAGTGTTGGACTGAGGTTTGTTGTGGAACAGACATGTTTCTCTTCCCTGTGGCTGGAAATAAGTGTAGTGGGGCCATTAAAAAAAGCCTGTGGTTGAATTTTTTCTGGGAGCTGTTTTAAAATGCCAAACAGACTGAGTTCCTGGGAAATGCATTTGAATGAGACCAGCCACAATGTACGAGTATATATATATACACATGTTGGAACATTTCCTTCTATAGGAGGGATCTGATAGAGAGAAAACAGACCACTACATAAATCGACATATGCCTTAGACCGATAAATCTCAACAGGAGGTCATTTTGCTCCCCAGGGGACACTTGGCAATGTCTGGAGACACTTTGATTGCCACAACTAGAGGAGGGGGATAGCTGTACTGACATCTAGTGAGTAGAGGCCAGAGATACTGCTGAATATCCTACAATGTACCAAACAGTCCTCCGCAACCAATAGTTATCCAACTCAAAGTGTCGACAGCGCTGGCAGTGAGGAACACTGCCTTAGACCCCTCCTTCTCATGGTTTCCAAGGTGATAAACCAGTCTGCCTTGATGGAGGATGAGGAGACAAGCTACAGGTCTGAATGGGAAGAGGAGGACAAGAAGAGAGATGGATAAAAGAGGTGGCAGCATTGCTCGAAAAGGAAGTAGTTGGGTCATATCCTGTTTGTACCAAATGAATATTTGGGATTCTGTCTTGATGTATTTGGCAAGGCCAGAAAGTATATGGGCTGCTGGGCCTTGGCCTTTGTGTTCGAGGTGACCTGAGCATTTATTTTGTTTTCCCCAAAGCACCTGTGTTAATTTTCTATTGCTACTGTCACAATTTATCCCACACTTAGTTGCTTAAAACAACTCAATTTATTATCTTACAGTTCTGCAGGTCAGAAATCCAATGTAGGTCTCACCAGGCTGAAAACAAGGTGTCAGCAGACCTTCGATCCTTAGGGGACTCTGGAGGAGAATTTCTATTCTTGCCTTTTCCAGTTTCTAGAGTCCACGTTAGTCCTAGGTTCATGGCCCCTGCCAGCCACGTTACATCTCTCTTTCTTCTGAGTCAGATCTTCCTCTGACATTTCTTCCTCCTCCTTTCACTTCTAAGCATCCTTGTGATGACATTGGGCCCGCCTGTATAATCCAGGCTCATCTCCCCATCTCAAGATCCTTGGTCACATCTGCGAAATCCCTTTTGCCGTGTATTCACAGTTGTGGGGATTAGGGCACAGACATCTTTGGGGGACCACTGTTCTGCCTACCTACCACAGACTCCGGTGCATTTACTAGGACCACGTTTTGCTGACTTGAGCTAGATGTAGAAAAAGAAGGGTTATAAAAATGTTTTGAAAAAAGATCTTTTTTAGTGGTATAATTTCAGTATTTTAGAAGTAATTTTTTTAAATCTAGTATGATGCAGAAAATATTTGGAGGATGTTGAAAGTAATTGTTTAAATTGGCAAAGACTCATTTGAATAGGAGAGAAAACAAGAAGGAAACAGGTGGAAAGGAAACTCTAGACAAGATGTTCTAAAACTCGTATGTGCAACTTAGTCCTCACTTGGGAGTGAGGAGAGGGCTTGATGAAAATTCAGATTCCTGGACTCTAAAAACTTAGAGTACTTAGGTCAGAGGTGGGTCCCGGGAGTTGAGTTTTTAATGTGCACCCTCCTGGGATGCATTTAATATAAAAGGTTCTCAGATCACACTTTGAGAAACATGGCAGTAGAAATGCAAATCATTTTTTTAAACAAAAGATGTCCATTAATAATTTAAAATGAAATCATTACATAAAACTGATGTTGGAGGTTAGAATAAACATATACTTAAGTTCTTGATGTTCTTGTCATTTCAGTTACATGTTGGGGAATATAATTTGTGTTTTGGCATATTGAAATCCTTGTCATATTCAGCCATATTCATATTCAAAATATGTAATGATTTTGACCCTTGATTGTTTTTAATAAGACTGTCATCTTTTCTGTGTGATTAACTCTTGTGTTGATATAAATACGACTTTGGCTTACTAATGTTCAGCAAGAACTAATGACTCTTGGGAATGTTAATAGACTCTCTGAGTCCCTTTTTAATCGCTTCTAACCAGGCTATCAATTCAGATTTGTTTGGAAGCTTACAGATAACATTTATGAACTTTATAGCACATAGTAGTTGCTCAAAAAACCTTACCTTTAGAAACAAACTGCTGAGTTTCATTTTAGTAATAGAGACTTAGAGTTCAGAATTCCCATCTGTCTGGTTTCTAAGGCCCACTTTCTTTATAGAATCCTCCCTGATACTCTCTCTTGCATAAAATGCTTTCTTCTTCTGATGTTCCATAGCTCTTTTGTACTTCTCTTCATCTGTTACTTTGTTGCAAAGAAGCAGTGTCATTTGTGTACATATTCTCTTTTCTGATGGAGTGTAAACTTCCTGAGGGGGTGTGATCCAAAGCAGATACTTCATACTACAGACAAGTGCCTGGCAGAATTTTTTCAGGAGCATGCATTCAATAAGTATGTTGGTGAACTGACTAACATTCAGACAATTATGGCATCTTTTTATAGTTTTTCAAATATTGTTTCTCATTTGTTTGGGAATGTAAAACTTTGCAGTAACTTTTATAAAAAAGCAAACTTGAGAATAGTTATTCACTAAGCTTTTTTATGCTAATGATGTCATACTATCAAAAATTAGCTAGAGTAAATGTACTTTAATGAGGATGACTTGTAATCTAGATTATATGTTCCACATGTAACATTGAAATAAAATGTAAAATTGAGCTGTTGGCATGTGGTTGTGGTGAGCAGAAGCAGTTATTATACATTACTTGGTAAGATTCATATTCATATCTTGTCAGTTTACTGTGAGCCAGAGATTAAAAATAACATTTGTTTCTGTTTTAGTAACTGCTTTAAAAATATCCAAAATCATTTTATTTTCTTTAGTCTGACTTCTAGTAGTGTTTTGAATATGTGGCCTTTCAAACAGTAATGAAATGCATCACTGCAACTTGGCAGTGCCTAACGGGACATGCTTCTAGGATCATTTTAATGATTAAAAGTCAAATTGAGTTTTTAAAAAACTGACCCAAAATATAGATGAGCCAAGTAAACCCAGAAAGCAATCTGAGTGAAATGTTTGGTTCTTGTCTCTTTGCTTATGTTCCACATCTCTTTTCTTCCGATCTCGTCTTTCTTACCTGTTGACAGCACAAGGGGAAGGGTGCTGGGATCACGGAGTGTAGTTTACTGATGCATTTTTCACATGCCCCCTTCCTCTTTAGTGATTGTTTTGATAGTATACTGTCCTCAGCCACAGTTTTCAGTTTGGAGAGTACATTGATCAGCTCTGTGTTTTCTAGAGCCAGCTTTGGTGCCATTTTGGAGAGTTGATTGGAGGAATGAGAGAGCAGGCAGACATCTGGGTGGGAGGGCACGAGGGATGGGTGTAGACAGAGCCAAGCATGCTGGAGAGGTAGAAAGAGAGGAACTCAAGTAGTACAACCAGGAAGTAGAATTGATAGGGTTTGGTACAAGCTCACATGTAGAGCCATGGAGAAGGCAGAAGGGCTGATTCTAGTGTTTTTAGGTTGAGCCACTTAGTCATGTTGGGGCATTGGGAACACAATTATTGGATCCATAAAAGCAATGGGACCCCAGAGTCTCTCTCACCACCCATCATAGCTTTGCTGCTTTCCTTGGTCCTTTAGCTTACGCCTTCTTAGTTGAGAGTCATAGCTAGTGCCACCATCAGCTTTACCGGGGTAGTCAGGCGTGTCAGGTGCTCAGGAGTGAGCATGGGTGTTCAGACACCACCAACGTGAATGGGGAGTGAGATAAAAGGAAAGCATTAATCTAGAGCTGTCCAACTCTGGACTAACATTCTACCGACTGAATATTGCTCAGTTTAGACTTCAGAAAGCAATGGGAGAAGTTCAGTGTTCACCAAATAAGATCATTTTAGCCCTTTACTATTTAATAGCAGTGATTCAGAAAACTATCTTACAGCACACCAAGGGGTCAAGGGGTCTACTGAGATGGAAAAAGAGAACAGTACTTTGTAAACTATAATTACTTAAGTGTTGTCATAAGTAAATATTTTAAATATACGAAAATGGCAACATCAGGAAATATGACTAAGGGGTCAATGTACACCACACCCTTTCCCCCACCTTTGTGGTTGCTGAAAATTTCCACCGAGAATGATGTATGCAAAAAAGGGTAAAAGATCAGGGTGCTAGGTTTCAGAGGAAGGTAAAAATTGGGGTGATTCTCTAAGTTCAGTGATGGAGATTACAAATGGGAATCCACCACTGAGTTAGAAAGTTTGTCACAGTAATTAGATATGAGCTGGTAGAATGATTCGCCTTTCTTAACTTCTGTGCAGAAGTTTGATGTGGTAAAGAAGCAGTCTGCTCCTAGCCATGTTTCTTGCAAATACACAAGTCTTCAGTTTCCTTGGTTTGTCTGAGAGAAAGGAAGATTTTGGAGGAGAGAGAAATGCCTCATGAGTTTGACATATTATGGGCGGATTGTTGTTGCCATTGCTTGATTTACATTGTATCATTTATACAAAGTATGTAGTGCAGTTTGTCAAAGAGTAATTAAACTGCCAAGAAAATGAGGTGGATTCTGGGTTTCTGTGTCCTGTAGTCTGTCATCCAAACAATAACATCAGTTTGTGACATTCATATTGAAAACAGAGATATACAGAAAACTTGAACATG
Source organism: Tarsius wallacei (assembly GCA_963574415.1). NCBI lineage: Eukaryota > Metazoa > Chordata > Mammalia > Primates > Tarsiidae > Tarsius > Tarsius wallacei. The sequence continues at coordinate 43,289 of CAUYQG010045272.1, forward strand.
ACACGGAACTGCAGGTAGTAGATGTCAATAACAATGGCTGAGCATTTAGAAAGGTCAAAACGTAATCAATAGATTGCTGAGTATACCCCAGATCCATCTTTTTTTTGCCAAAAGTTAGTAAACTATCCTACTTTTGTCTAAAATCAGTTGACATTAGGACAGACCTAATTCTTTTTTCTGAGAACGAGAAGACGCTGGCATAGAGCTACTCAGTGAACACCATTGGCTGTACTATATAGACTGCTACTCACTTTAATAATATCTAAAGATTTTGGTTGAATGACACTGCTTTTTTTTTTACTCCTAAGACTGAAAGGAAAGATGTTTAAAAATAAAAATGACATACAAAACATGTTTGTGTTCTTGAATCCTCATCCAATTAAAGAAAAATGGAAGCAAGCATGATATTTTGTGTTCAGCACTATGCAAACTGCTTTGAGAGATCTCCAACAGTTCCTAAGGATACCTGTGCTCTGCTAGTAGTTGTGAGAGACGAGACTCGCACAAATGAAGCGACCTTCATGGGCAGAGATGCACAGGTAAGGCCCCCTTGAAGGGGGTCCCGGCCACAGGCACTTTGAAGGAAAGGGAGAGCTGGAGTAATTCTGGAAGGACAGATGTCTTGAACTGGGCACTGGAAAATGGTTAAGAATAATCTAGAAGGTATTCATTACGTTTTTAATTATTCTGGGTTAGCAGAAAGAATGCCATATGAAGTGAGAGAGATAATGAGCAAAGGAATAGAGGTGGATAGTGAACAGACTGACCTGAGAGAGTGAAGGGTTTAGAAAGCACTTGAAAAGAAAACACCACCTTAGCGATGACTGGCATTTTCATTGACCTTGTTTCATAACTGTACTTTCAGAGGAATAATTAGGGGATTTGGATTGGGCTGAGGGTACCTTGAATTTTGTTTACAGAACATCATTATCAGTGCTCCATCATCATGACCTTTTAAGAATCAAAAGGTTGAACTTCACAGCATCCAGCTTATGTGACTTTCAAGTGAGACTTCTTTTTCCATGTGATAACTGGTCTGCTTTGGGGAGACAAAAGAATCTTACTGATATGTATATATATTAGGATAAGCTCTGAGACAATTAATCAAGCCAACTCCTCACTGTGAAACAAGAAAGTGAAGAGGATATTTCAGGACTTTGGAATACCTGCCAGAAGAAGAATCCAGATTACTGAAGTTTAGTAAGCTAATAATTGGAAAGGAGGCAGCATAGTGAGGAGGCAGAGAATCTTTGGTGTCAGACAGATAGAGGTTGGAGTCCTGACACTGTCATTTACCTAGTCCTTTGAGTATATTATTTGTCTCCTCCACCTTCACTTCAACATTTATTCAAAAGAGTGTAATGAAAGTGTCCCCCACTTATGATGATTCTAAGGCTTAGAGGATATAATGAAATTTGAGGGCTTAGCATTGAAATATTAGCTATTATTATTGCTTATGTACATTAACGCCCAAAGATAACCAGTGGTGTTTAGTAGTTTGGGGGACATCTTTTTAATAAATAAATAGTGATAGCATAGTTGTTTCATGAACTGATTTCATGAAAAAGATCTTTCTGAGTCTCTTCTGGGGTACTTAAAAAGTTTCTTCTTTTCAATTAAAACAAATCCTAATAGATTCTTAAAGCCTAGGTTGGAAGAAAGTGTTTACTAAAGAAAAGTCATAGATATATCCAAAGGAAAGGAAATAAGCATATCAAGAGATACCTGCACCCCGTGTTTATAGTAGCACTGTTTCCAATAGCCAAGATATGATATCAACCTAAATGTCCATAAATGGTTGAATGGATAAAGAAAATGTGCTGCATATACACAATAGAATATTATTCAGCCATAAAAAGAAATTAATCTTGTCATTTGCAATAACATGGCTGGAACTGAAGGAGATTATGTAACGTAAAATAAGCCAAGCACAGAAAGACAAGTGTCTCATATTCTTGTCTATATGTGGGAGCTAAAAGAACTTATCTCGCGGCTGCCAGAGGCTCAGAAGGCTAGTGGGGAAGGGGGGACAAAGTGGAGCTGGTTAATGGGTACAAAAATAAAAGATAGCAGTTAGATAGTAGGAATAAGAGCTAGAGTTTAATAGCACAGTAGGGCAACTGTAGTTAGCAGTAAAGGATCGTATATTTCAAAATAACCAGAGAAGTGAATTTGGAATGTTCCTAACAAAAAAAATGATAAATGTTTGAGGTGATGAATATCCCAAATACCCTGATTTGATATTACACATTGCTTGTGTCAAATTATCACATGTACCTCATAAATATGTGCAATTATGTACCTATAAAAATTTAAAATAAAAAAAGTTAAAAATGCACACTTTTCATAAATTCTCACCTGGTAGAATCCAAGTAAACTCATTTCTTCCCCCCACAGATAACTCTTTTCTATTGTTCCCTTATAGTTTATACCATGGTGATGGCCAGTGTGGGTAATTGGTCCTTGTTAGTTGAACCAAATGGTCCCTAGGAAAACAAATGGCCAGACCTATGAAAGCCAATGGCTAGAAGGAAACTCAGGGTTCTGAGCTTTACTTCTGGGAGAGATCTGCAGAATTTAGTCTGCTTGGTCAGCAGTTCTTGCTTTGGTAACCCTCAAGACCTTTTTTGTTGGGGAGGGGTGGGCCTATGAGATCAAAATTAATTTTACAGTAATACTAAGACATTACTTACCTGTTCCATTCCCAATCTCTCAAACGTATAGTGGAATTTTTCAGAGGCTACGTGGCATGTGATGATATTGTACCATGAAATGTGTCAACTTTTGGAAGATATGCATAATTCAGTGAACAAACATAATTTTACAAGCATATTTAAAGACTCATGCAAAGTATAAGATAGGCCATTGAATTTTAATATAAAATAGTACAGCCTGGGCATGGTGGCAGATACCTGCAGTGCCAGTTGAGGCTGGAGGCTGGAGGATTGCTTTATCCCAGAGGGAGGCTGAGGCTGGAGGATTGCTTTACCCAGGAGTTCAAGTAAGCCTGAAAAACATGGGGAGATCCTATCTCTAAAATAAACATTTAAAACAGAATATAAATAGTTCATTGATGTGTTTCAGATTCCACATTTCTACTATCCTTTAAAAAACTACCGCTTGTCAAGTTTTGGTATAATATGAAAGAATATCCACAATTAGCTGAAACTGGTGGCCAGATTTCCTCCACATCATTCAACCAAACAACATATCACAGCAAATTGAATTTAGAGGCACATATGAGAACTTAGCCGTTTTCTATTAAGCCAGACATTAAAGAGGTTTGCAAATATCTAAACCAATATCACTCTTCTCACTAACTTTCTTTTTCTGAAAAATATAGTTTTTTCTTACAGATATGTTATTTTGTGTAACATGCAATGAGTATGTTAGTATTTATAGTAAATGAACTAATGAGTGTTGTATAATTTTCTCCGTTTTAATCTCTAATATGGCACAACAAATATTTTAAAATATATTCTGCCTGCTTAAAAGTTCTTGGGGGTCTTCAGTAAATTTTAGGGGTATAAAAGGGACTTGAGACTGAAAGTGTGAGGACTACTGACCTAGTGTATTGTTGACTAGGGTGTATTCTGGTCTATGCATGTCCACTGGTTACTCCTTTCTTCTGGAAAAAGTATTTCTGATCAAATATATTTTGGGCCAAGATGTAGGCTTTCTCACCTCCTAGAGATTGATGATACATTTTACGATATCAAAATCCCTCAAAAGTGTTTCCCAAATTTATCTCAACCTTTTTTATTCTCCTTTAATTTGGGGTAGAGCATAATGTTCCGCAATGGACTATAACATTCTATCGAACCCATTGGCTGGTGTATGATATGGGCTACCTTCCCCCCATTTTCTTAAAAACAAAGAGCAAGATTGATCAAGTAGTTTCCTTCAAATCCATACTTTATTTCAAATCTTATAAAAGTTTACTACTAATCTAATTGACTTTATTTTTCTAATCATGCATACTCATTGAATTATACTATTTTGCTTATACTCAAAGCTGTTTCTACTTATGTTCCCAAACTCATATGTTTTAAAAACTCTGTTGTAGACATTTTTGTGTGTTAATTAGTAGCATCTGCTCCATGTGTCATACGACAAAGTAATTTAATCCTCAACACAAATTGTCCAAATTGCAGGTTAAGTGGTAGCAGCCTAGCTGTTGAGCTGTTACTACTGTTTGGTATTTTTAAATGGCAAAAAATACCTTTGGTGATGTATTGCATGCCTTTAATAAAGCACAGTCATTTTTGGTAACAGAAAGATTTATAAATGGCAATGGGTTTTGTTGGATTTATTTTTATGGCTCTTTCTTTCCAGTTCTTTACTTTCCATTTAGGCCTCAGTTACATGCTAGGTGGGCCTCTCCACAGAACTGCCTCACGACTGGGCATTCAGTTTTCCCAGAGTCAGTAATCCAGAAGAGTATGTAGGATCTCAATATGGCAGCCACTGTCTTCTTGTAATCCAGTCTTGAAAATGATATTCCATTGGCTGACTTTGCTACACTATATTTGCTGGTTGTGGGTACTGTCCCAAGAGTTAAAACAAAATAAATGTATTCCACCAGTATAGATCCAAAACATGTTCCCTTGGCTGCTACAAGATGAGCATGGGCAGTGCCCTCCTAAAAAGTAAGAATGATACTCACACTAACCAGCCCTAGTGTCTTTCTGACACAGTGCCACTCTGAATTTGTGTTGAAGTGCAGAGATAATTTCTTTTTCTTTCTGTATGTGACATGTCTATGTCAGGGAAAGACTGGAAACATCTTAATTTGTTCTAATAATTATAGGGACAATAGTCATTGTATTTTATATAATTCAAAAGCTTTGTTTTTTTATTTTTTGTTCTTGCCAAAAATTGTTTCCTACTGAAACACTTAATATTATTTGAATCCTTAGTGACTTTCTATTACCAACTAAAATTTGATTTTTTTATTACTTAAAAAAATTTAAACAGAAATTTCTGTGGTTATTTTATTCAGCATATTTCTCTTTTCCTCACCACAGAGTAGTTTTAGAGACAACTTTCTACAAGTACAAAAGGACATTCCCACCTGTAGGAATATACATTAAAGCATTTGCAAATGGTGCTAGAAATTATTTAATAGTTAAATCAACCATATTAACCAGACTGAAATTGAAGAATCAGATTGAGGTTATTCTTCAAACAGCAAGAGGCTACCTGTCTATCTCCTTTGACAATTGAGTAAAGATTATAGCATATTTAGGGTATCAAAGATAGAGGAATTGTAGAGTTATGAAGTTTAATGAAGATGCAGATGGTTCATTGTTTGTCCAAATTATGTGATTGTACCACTTTCTGCAGTAAAAAGTTCAATTACAGGTATGCACATCTGAAGTAGGAGAAAAGGTTAACCAGGGTACATGTCATGCAGTGATTATGAGCCTGGTTTCTGGAATCAGATGGCCTGAGTTTGAGTCCCATCTCCTCCATCACATATGAGTGGTGTTGGGCACATGATTTAACTTTTTGTGACTCAGTTTCTCTAACTGTAAAAGGTCATGTAAAGCTCCTAAAAGAATGTCTCCTATATTCTAATTGTATTATTCATCCATTGATGTGTAACAAGTTACCCCAAAACTTAGTGGCTTAAAACCACACATATGGATTATCTTTTGGTATTTCTGAGTAGGAATCAGTGTACATCTTAGCTGGGTATCTCTGGTTCTAGGCCTTTCATGAGGTTGTGGTCAAGCTGTTAGCCTGGGCTGTAGTCCCATCTGAAGGATGGGGTGGGAAGTGACTGGGATCTGCCTCCAAGCTCATTGACATAGATGCTAGCAGTTATGTGCTATGTGGACCCCTCCACAGAACTGCCTGGCAACCAGGCATTCAGTTTCCCTGGGGTGAGTAATCCAGAGGAGGACACAGGATCCCAGGACGGAAGCCCTGTCTTCTTGTAACCCAGTCTTGGAAATGATATCCCATTAGCTTTGCTGCACTCTTTTTGCTAGAAGTGAGTCACTAAATCTAGTCCACACTCAAGTGGACAGGGTATTTCAGTGGCATGAATACCAAGAGGCAAGATCACTGGAGACCGTCTTGGAGGCTGCCTATAGCAGTAACTTCTGCTTTAATTTATATCCCCTTATGTTCTATTCCTACCAATCAGACCAAATGATCCCTTAAAACATAAGGCAGATCATGATATTACTTCATTCAAAATTATCTAGTGTCTTGCTATTTTACTTAAAGTGAAAGTTAACATCTTTACAGTAGCCTACAAAACCTTTCATGCTTATGAATTCTGTTTTGTATGTTGTTGTGTAAAACAATATATATGTACAATAAATACTATATCTATGTATATATGCATAAACACATTTATGTGTTTAGTTATAGATCTAAAAGTTATTTTCTATATAATATAAGATCTATATAATATAAGGACTCTAATGCCTTCCAAATAAAGAGCCAGTTTTATTAACTAGAATTCCCTTTCCCCACTGAGGTGATAGTCTACCATGAACCTGTCTGTCTCTTCCTATGCAACTTGTGTCTAATTGTTGAAATTTTGAATAAAGATGCACCTCATAGATCAAATAGACCATACAAGATACAACTGTGTTTGTAGAGATTTTATTTGATTTGGAATATTCAAATACATATAAAACAACTTGAATTATAATTGGGAATTAATTATGGAGAACATTTACTTAAGTTACTTCATTGGATAGATTAGGAACTAATTCTACTCAGTAGGCTGTGACTTAACTTTTAAAATTCAGTTAGCTGCAAAATTAAGATGAAGAAACAATTTTCATGGCTCCTAGGCCATTTTTTCTGGCTTATGTTCATATACCATACTTTGTTGCTGCTGCTTATAACTGTTCAGAAAACTATCACCAAAAGGCCTATCAAATTTGAAAGCCCTCTGGAATGAGATCCTTGTTTATATAGCCAACATTCACATATGCAAGTGTATCTGTGAATGCCTGAGGCCCCTGGCTTTCTCTTCTCCTTTCTGGACTTTTGGCCTTGACTCTGTTTAGGGTAAGTTCAACTGGCAAACAAGAATGGGTAGGCTTTCCTCTTTCAGCAAACTGTTCACCAGTACTGCTAATGGTGAACAGTTGCTGAAAGAGGAAAGCATATTGAAATTCTTGCTTAAAAAGAGGCGTGTAGAATTGTCAGTGGTTTTCTTTTGATAAAAGTTGTCTAGTAATTGTTGCAGTATGTGTGTTGTGGGTTGGCTATAAATCACAAAATGAATCACTTTCAACTCCTTCACATCTACAGATACAAGAATGGAAAATATTGTCACTTAGATGAGTCCTTCATTTTCTTCTTTTGGAATAGCATAAGCCTTACTCTGCTGGACACCTGGCTTTGGCAGCCAATGAAAGCTGTTAACAATGGAGTCATTCTGCCTCTCCCAGATAGATTTTGCTGCAGACAGGTGACAAGAATATAATCCAAAAGTGAAGTTCTTCTTCTTTTTTTTTTTTTGGAGTCAGAGTCTTACTCTGTCACCCAGGCTGGAGTGCAGTGGCATGCTCACAGCCACCACATCCTCGACCTGCTGTGCTCAGGTGATCCTTCTGCCTCAGTCAGAACTATAGGCGTGTGTCACTATGCCCAGCTATTTTTTTTCTTGATTTATTGTAGAGATGAGGTCTCACCAAATTCCCCATACTGGTCTCGAACCCCTGAGCTTAGGCAATCCTCTTGCCTCGGCCTCCCAAAGTGCTGAGATTACAGGCTTGAGCCACTGTGCGCGGCCTGATTTTTTTTTTTTTTTTAGCGCAAAAACAAAACAGATAAAAAGAGAGAGAGTACTATGAGGAAGTGTTATGTTACTAGTGAACTTTTCTAACTAAAACTACATTATATTACATGAAATGATTTTACGTCTATTAAGAGTCAATCAATGAGCATGAGGACAACACAGAATCTAGCCAAAGTACATATTAACTTGCTATGTGACTTTAAGAGGCATCTCAACCTGCCTGGGTCAGTAGGTTCATTGGCAGAAGAAATTGGAACTAGATGGTAAGGACATCTTTTGGTAATGAAGTAATGAATAAGAGAAATGCAGCAAGTTATTTTTAGTCAAAAAGGAAGAAAGAAAGAAAAGATTGATACCAGCCCATAATTTTCAGTGGGCTTGCTTAAATCCTCCTCCTCTCTCCAAATTCTGTTTTTACCAAGTGGGTAAGCTAAAGACAGTTTGTCATGATTTGAACTTCCTGGCTTATGTTGATTTCTGTCAATATGTTACTGTTACACATTTGAGTGGGAGCTGAGTTACATTTCATGAGGACTGTTCAGAAAACTAATAAAATCCTTACAACCCCACTTTCTGTGGGTATTGATAGCATCAAGAAAATAAAAAAGACTTTGCCATTTTCAGGCAGTTGCTCTTCCAGCTAGACCGAAAATGGAATGGTATTAACTCAACTCACTTGTTTAAACATTACCAAGAAATGCTTTCTCCTCCTCCTCAAAAGTTTTAAGTGTTTACATGAACTTAACTACAAATATACACAACTCCCCCAAAGTCCTTTAAAAATCGCTGACTATTCCATAAAATAACAGCTTCAGAAGGCTTGCAAAGAATTATTCACACAGCAACCTAGTGAGGCATACACATATATCCTCTCTAACTACTGTGTCACTTGATGTGATCTCTGGTAATTGCCACAGGACCTTCAGAGATTTATAGAGTTTAGATGCAAGCATGCTGAGGCCACCATACTCCGATAATTGAGTGACAATCTTCCAATGGGTTTTCCAAATGGATGAGGAAGCGCTCATAAAAGGCCAAAAAAAGGATGCAGATCTCTTCTGAAGACTGTTTCCAGGCTCTCAAATGGCCATTGTCAAAAAACAAATAGTGGGATGGATTTGACTAAACATCAGAAGAAGCTCAAACAACAGCTTGTGACAAGTGAGCGTTAATAGCTCACAAGGCAGAAAAGAACTTTTCAGAGCAACCTTGTCACATGGAGTTCTAATGTGTAGGCTTTATCAGCTGCTCTGAGTGGGGGTTAAGAGGCATGCATATTTAACCATTCATTTCATATTCGGTGTGTAAAGTAACTACTGCTTTTCAACTTGGGTGAAGAAAGTATTTATCAAGCTTTATCAAAGCCAGACAGAGAAAACCCATCAATTACCTATTTGTAGTGCAAGATGGAAAATTTCCTCTGTCTCGTACACTTCATCTTTTTTGTTCAATACTAGTAGCCCTTTATTTTAAAAGTATTAATAATAGCTCAATCAGAGTCTTTACTGGACAGAATCAAGAATTTTTGTTTGAAACAAAACTTTCTCTACCTTCTGCCCTGGATAACTGCAAACCAGCATCGAAACATTTAAATATAATGAATCTTTTTTACATCTTTCAGTCGATAACCTTGAAATTTTGCAAACACATTGCCTCTGGTGTATATCTTGACTTTCAAGATGTACAGCCTATGACCTATAATGCTTTGTTTTCTTTCTTTATTCCTCCCCGCACCCTACCTCCAGTATTTTAGGGCACCATATGTCAATAAGATATGTGATAGCTTCATCCTGGTAATTAACAAGCTCATTTGAGGTTATGAAATATACATTTGAGAAAGATTGGGGATTTCCCCTGAATATCCACTGACTGCTTTAAGTGGCATTTTCATTCTGACTTGGTGTTTTGTTTTGTTTGACTGCAGCATACTGGAGCACAATGAAAGAGTCTATTTGGAGGCCTCAGAAGTAGTGCTGCTGCGGACCATGAGCAAAGGAGAAAGAGTGGACTCCAGCCTGCACGGATGGTCTTGAAACACAACTGGTTTTTGGTAAGTTACCTGAAATGTATTAGCTTTCAATTTCATCACACATCATGTATTTGGTGTACTGGGTCATCTTATACAAGTGCATACTATTTCTCAAAATCCAAACAACAGGACGTTTTGAGAAAATGTTGTCACAGAGTGCCAAGAGAGCAACCACATTTTCTTAGTGTGTTTGTTTATGAAATTTGCGGAATAGTGGGATCTAAATAGAATGCATTTGTAGTTAGAAAAAGACCAGACCAAACCAAACAAACCCAAACAACTAAACACACAAACAACAAACAACTATATCTTTCAGACATTCCATTGTAGCTGAAAGCATAAGGGATTGATTACACAAGAGGAAGTAGTTCAGTCTGTTGGTAAGTTTGTTACCTGTAATCAAGTATGGTCAGGCGCTACAAAGATGTTTTATCAGCCTAGTTCATGATATTTCCTGGAAACAGAGTCCTCAAATGGAAGCCCAGTTCTGCCCCACTTATCTTGGTGACCTGGAATGACTCACCTGTCAAAATGTGAGTACCTGCCTAGATAATCTCCAAGGTCTTTTGCAGATTTACAATTCAGTTTTCTCTGGTGAAATTAATTAAATAATTATATTCTTTAATTCTTGCCCAACAGAATTTGCATTGTGCCCTTAGCAAGCCATCATTTGCAGAGGGGCTCATTGTATCAACCAGTGTGGAGGAAAGGGGCTAGGTCCTCAGGAGTTTGGGTCTCCCCTCCCTACTGTACCTATCCTAATAGCCCTATGTTGAGCAGTTAATAATTTATTCCCTTGCAACATTAAAATGTGATGTACTGTTTATGAATATTATATTCAAATAAGGGAGGTAGACATCTTCTGGGTTATTGTCCTTTGTTTTTCTTTAGGGGATCTGACTTTTCCCTTTTCTGTGCATGCTGTCACTGTGTTACCGGTTATCTGCCAGCCCTTTAACCTTATGGATCCCCAAACATTGTTTTACACTAAACAACATGTATTCATCGTCGTCTTCTTCTTCTGCTTCTTCTTCTTCTTCTTCTTCTTTTTTTTTAACTAAACATTCCCTTTCAGAAGCAGAGCTGGTACCGACTCTTAAATGATGCTCAGATGTCACTCTTGTTAGCAGCTGGCTGTCTGCCTCTAAGTGGTGCATTATTTGGGTTTCAAAACAGCATTTTTTTTCCCTTACAAATGTTAAATTATGAAGTGCAGGAGACTACATGAATGCGGCAGAAATAAAATGCAAACATGATGTTATCTGGAAATGCCAGTTTTATGATTTCCCTGGTGACAGTATCCTCCCTGTAATTAATATGGGAAGCCTCTTTAACTATATTTGCTGGTGGTCTTCTATCCTGCATCTTCCTCTTCATTAATGCAGTATGCTATGGCCACCTTGTCACACTGAATCAGGAGGTTTGGTTAAGATGATTGTTTGGGGCTGTATCTTTCCAAGACCTGCCTGAAACAAATCCTGATTCTCATTCACAAAGTCTTTTCTGAATCCTCAGGACTTCACTAACAGGTCTGTCCTTATGAACTCCTATCACATTTGGGGTGATATCAGACAACATGTATTGTTGTGCATTGCTTTGTGGGTATTTGCCACCACCACAACTGGGTTGCATATTGCTTTGGGGCAGGAATCAGATCACAGATTGGTGTTTCTCAAGGATGGTCTAACTCGAGGACCTCCTGCATCTGAATCACCTAGATGTGTTTATTAAAGTTGCAGATTCATCAACACCAAGCTTGAAGAATGAGTATTTCTGGGGATATAGAACACAGGAAACTCATCTCAGATATCTCTTGCACACTGAAGTTTGAGAACAGCTGTTTGAGATTCATTCTGCATTCTCATCCACAACAAAGGGTCCAGGACTGAGTGTATAGTCGGTACCCAGGAAATGTTTACTTGTTGATCTAAGCAACATCAAACTATGAGGGTTGCATTCCCTCTTCAATTGCCTAACCTTTTCAGGATGTGAAGTCAGCATGCTTGCTGAACCTCTAGAAAACCCAGGTTTTGTTCGAAGGTATAAAGTGTTCTTCCAGGTCAGAGGCTCTTTGGAAACCTTCTTTTTATTACTCTATCCTCAGTCACTGACTCTGCCCTTGGTAATGACAGTAGTCCCTGACTAAGCCTGGTATAGTGGGAACATCAGCTGTGAGAAGCTCGACTAGAGCAACAGGATGAGAGAAAGATCTGTGGATGGAAACAGTACTATGTTCAACTAGAAGCTTTATCCTTGGCTCCCAAAGCCACACCTGCTGCCCTTGGCAATTTATTCTGTATGGTATTTCTTTCAGCTGTCAGGACTTGCAGGTTGTCAGTTTTGGTGGCAGCAGAGTGGTCTCATCGCTGAAAGGGATCAAGATAAGCTGCAGTGGACTCACATCAAAGCACCCACAGTAGAGTGGCAGATGTGGGATTTGAATCTGGTGTTAACAGACTGCAGTGGTAACACTTGGACTGCTTCTTTCCTCTCCTTTCCATCTTGCTCTAGCAAGGGCATGCCCAGTCTTGAACGATCCAGAAGAGATGTGCAGGGTGTTTCTGCTTCTGGGGCAACTCCTGAATGCCCTTGCTGGTGGTTCTAGCACTGGTGGATGGGTCTGAAGTTCAATACAGAAACCAAACAGAAGAACTCACAGCCAGTCTATAAAGGAAAAAGTGGGGTCATCAGTACATTTATTAGCTGTTAGCATAACCACTACCAAATGCATTAAAAACATTTTTCTTGCAAATTTTTTTTTTGACTGTTGCTTAGTCACAGTTTTACTTGGAGAACTTGTGCCAGTTCTGAATTCAGTTTGTGTGAAAAGACACATTCAAGCACAGTGTCGGAAAAGTATCTTCTCCCAGGTCTCCATTCAGTTTTGACTAAAGGAGACTTGGCAAGCAGAAAGGTATAACAGTGGATTCTTCTCATATTCTTAGCTAAGTGAAGGAGGAAAGCACGTGTTCCCAAAGCAGTGTGAAGGGCAATTGAGGCTTTTCATATGAAGCATCATAGAGACCTCACTAGAGTTTCCTCTGCGTAGCTTCTTTCATTTTGGGTGGGTGGGGGTGAGAGCTGTTTTTGTGATGCAAGGGCAAAGTGCCAGGGTGTCAGCTCCAGAAGAGAAAGGTACAGTTGTTTGCATGAGTGACTTTGAGCCTTTGTTATAAAAGCTGTCAGATGGAGGAATAACCGGGGACAGGATTAAATAAATTATAAAGCACAGGATTTTTGCAAAATACCAGATGCTGGCATTTCTGTTTTGGAGGTCTTTAGTGGTACATGGAATATTCCCTTACAAGAAACCATCATGGTAGGAAAAGAGAAAAATAGTTTTTACAAAAGCAGTTGTCTACTTAGAAACTGTGGAACTTGTATCATTTACTGTGAGACATCCTTGAGAACTACAGGATTTCCTAATGGCCTCCTAAACCATAGACCCTACTTTTGGAAACAGATGTAAATAGGAAAAGCACCAGTTCAGTACTTCCACTGAAGACCATCTTTAGAAAGCTCTTGAAGTGCTTTCCAGCTTAGAGAACTTTGGTTACCTTCATGTACCTAAGCCAGTGTTCTGTAAAGCAGTACCAAAAATGTCTTCTGTTAAATGTGTTAGAACACGCTCTTGCTGATGCTATCACGGGCTAATAATGGCATGAGTCCTTCAGGGAAGCTATGTGGTTTGGTATAGCTGTGAGTAAAACCACACCCGTTCAGGAAATGCAATGAATTTTCTTCTAACAGGCTTCATCAAAACAGATGTTGATTTACTTGGTAGGTTCCCTTCCTTAGTGACAATTTGAGAGCTTTGAAGGGAGGTATTTGCTGTGCATCAAAAAAAATTAGAATTAAACTGCCACATCTGCCCACCATTGTAGTGAAAAGGGAAAGTAACAAGCCAGAGTCCTTACTGTGCGTGCTATCCCTGAAGGCGTCGCCACCATCATGGTATCGTCATCAATTCTGCAATCATGACTAGCATTTCTATCTCTCTTTTTCTTTTCAGAGTTTCAGCTCAATTACTTCCACCTCTTTCCTCCCAGATGGCTCCAATTGGATATCATATAGGTGCCTTCAACTTGAGTCTAAGCCTAACCTTGTCATTATCCTGTCTCCCTATAGGCTCCTTGTTTAGAGAAATGGGATCACTAGCCTGCCGTCTGTTGGTACTGGACCCCTTCTCTTCTTCCTGTGCTTCCTCTCTTGACCATGGAGTCAACTTTCCTGTTGGAGTTTTGCCTCTTACATTTATCATGCAATCTACCCATTCATTCTTCTCCATTCCCTGGCCCCTGTTCTTTTGCAGGCCTTCAACATCACTTGCCTGGACTATTGAAGCAGCTTCTAAAAGCGTTTTCTTGCCTTAAGTCTTTGCTTTCTGTATTTCATTTATTCTACTACTTTGAGAATTATCTTCTGAAAGAAAGGATCTGATTGAATTATTCCCATATTTGAAAACTCTTGGTAGCTTGTGGGATGTGGAAAAGTGTTTATAATTTAATGTGTTAAGAGAAACTTTAGACAAATTAAATTTAACAGAGTTTAATTGAGCAAAGAACAATTTGCAAATTAGGCGGAACCCCTGAACCAGAATAGGTTCAGAGTGACTCTGGGGTTGCCTCGTAGTCAGAGAGGATTTATGGATTAAAAAAAGGAAAATGACATGCGCAAAATGGAAGTGAAGTACAGAAACAGTGGAATTGGTTACAGCTTGGCATTTGCCTTGTTCAGACACAGTTTGAGCAGTTGTCTGTATTCAATGGATCCAGACTTGGTGATTGGCACAAGAGTAGGTTACAGTCTGTTTACACATCTAGTCAGGTAACAGTTTGCTACATATGGAGAAACCTTTAGGCTGAATTTAAAATATGTACGAAGGGCGCTTTAGGCTAAGCTTAACATGTGTTAAGTATAAAATTCTTCAAAACTGTGTATACACATTGATTATGAAGCAATGACAAAAATGTATGCCTGTCAACAAAGACTAAAAGTAATAAAACAAAAATGAAACTATTGTTAGTATTGGGGTGATTTGTACTTTAAAAAAATACTCCTTAGGTATTTTTCCTAATAAGGAATGAATATAGGGAAGTAAAAGGAACAATTAAACAGATTTTGTTAGCTTTCCATTCCTGATAAAATAAAATTCCATGGCATTTAATGCCCCTAGTAATCCATTAACAATTTACCATTTAAATCTCATTTTCCCCGAAATCCCATCCCTTCAATCTCCTCACATAACATTTCTTTTCTTCCTGAACATACTATATATTTATTTAATAACCATGCATTTCTTCATGTTTATTCTTCCTGAAATTCTGTTTTTCTACCTAATGAACTTCTACTCATTCACTGAGGCCTAGTCGAAATTATCCTTTTCCCGTGTTATCACGATTATAATGCAATTCTCTGCTAATGTAGCTATCTCAGTGGATAATTCTTAAGGATAGAAATTGGCTTATTTAAACCTTATATTCTAAGTATCAAGCCCCTTCCTGCACAAAATATAAAAAGTAGGAAGAAAGGAAAGAACTCATTTAGAAACAAACAAATAATCCTTTAGGTAAGGTATTAAAAGTGTTTTAGATAAGCTCAGTACTAATTACTGTTTCATAAAATTTACAAAAAGTGAATGTGTTTGGTTAAACAAATTTTACATAAGTAGTTGGACTTAGCCTCATATCATTTAAACTAAACTACTGGAGTTTATCTTTGGCATTAGAAAATTCTAACATCAGATAGAATCATCTCAGTTTCTCTGTAGTCATATTTATGAAGTTACTGGAAATTTCTTTCTTTCTTTCTTTCTTTTTGAGACAGGCTCTTGCTCTGTTGCCCAGGTTGGAGGTCAGTGGAGGGATCATGGCTCACCACAGCCTTAACTTCCTGGGCTCAAGCGATCTTCCTGCCTTGGCCCCCCCAAACTACTGGGATTACAGGCTTGAGCCACCGTGCCCAGCCGTGGTCATTTTAACTGTTTTATATCATAAATAATCAGATCAGGCAAATAAATGGCACAGCCAGTGTTGGCTGCATTATGTGAATATGTAGTATTTGTTTCTTAAGGGAGTTTGAAAAGCCAAGACTGGATAACATTAAAGGATTTATGTAACATTTTCAATTCTGAAAGGCTATTCTGCTCTAGGAATATACTTGTTACTATTTTTTTTTTCATTTCTAAGAATTCTATTTGGCTAAAATACCAAAAGAGAAAAAAATTACTTGGCTTAAATAAAATGAGAAGTCATCTCCAAAATTAATTTGGCTCCTCAAAAGCTCCTTTGCAAAATGAGGACTAGGATGCTTTTTAATATCACAAAGTGTCAAAAATGCCACTAAAAAAAATCATTTACACTTGTGAACATCAATTCAGAGTGGGATTTTATGAAGAGCAGTGTGAGAGGCCTATCACACATTTAAATTAATATTTTTAGATTAGGAAAAGGTTGTTTAATATTATGTATTATTTTATATTACTTAGTGTTTTATATTATTTTATATTAATTACCTAATGTATGTATGTATATGTATATATATAAAATGTAGTTTTTTCTTATTAATGCTTTAGAGTCAGTAAGTTGTAATAGAGAATCTTGGTTTAAAGATGTCACTTTTTTTTTTTTTTTTGCATGATATCCTTACCCAACCTTCAGTTTTCTTGCATATAAAATGATGACAAACGTTGAACTGTTGTTGGATTAACTAATTAAGAAATTTATCAGTCACCAACATTTATTGATTGACTACTGACTTGGAATCATTAAATATCACATCACTTTTCAACATCTTATGTTGATCCTTGTCTGTTTTGCAGAGTGAAGAACCTTAGCTGAATTTCTTATTTGTCTGTCCTGAGCATTACATTTATTTAAAAACCTGGCCCAGCAGGGTGTGTTGGCTCACATCTATAATCCCAGCACTTTGAGATGCCAAGACGGGAGGATAGCTTGAACCCAGCAGTTCAAAACCAGCCTAGGCAATGTGGTGAGACCTCATCTCTACAAAAACAAAACAAAATAAATCAGCTGTGCATGGTGGTGTACGCTTGTAGCCCCAGCCACTTAGGAGACTGAGGTCAAAAGATCACCTGAGCCCAGGGTGCTGTAATGAGCTGTGATTGTGCACTGCATTCTAGTCTGAGCCGCCCTACCTTTCAGCCTTTTAGAAGAGCCATCATAAGCTATACCACTGCTAAGGTGAATGAATGCAGACTTGCAGACTCCCTTTAGCTGTTCTCTGGTGCACTATCCATGGGGCTGCAGGCTTTTTTGGTAACTGCTGCAGTTCATTAATCAGGAGGTACTGATTACTGTATTGCTCTTCTGCAAGAGCCAGTACTCAGAAGCATCCTAAATACCTAGTGAAAAAACTCAGCAAGGCAATTGACTACTGCAGTTTTCTTTATAACATCAGGTGTTTCCCAATATAGTAGGGGCTTATCTTGAACTGCCCTCTGCAGACTACAGAGATGGGTCCATGTGGTGATATTGAGACTGTATCCTCTCTAAGGTTGTCTAGTGTTGGTTTGCAGGAGCAGAGTGTCTGTAAGTAATAGTAGCTTCACTTAGGAAGGCTATAAAGGAGAAATGTGCTATTCCTGAAATTTCAACAGCTTACAAACAGACCAGAGGACAGTGGTAGATCTCAAAGTTTTGTTTGATTTTAATTTTATATTTACATAAATATAAAATTAAATGTATATAGTTTATATTTATTTAAAATTTTTTATGTTTCCAGCTGTATCCAGGTATGATTAACAAAATTTATATATAACATGATGCTTTGATATATGTATATGTTGGAAAATGCTGACCACCATCAAGTTAGTTAACACATTCATCACCTCACAAAGTTATTTTTTATTATGTGGTGAGAACACTTAAGACCTAAATTTCATTTGTTTTAGCAAATTTCAAGTGTATAATACAGTATTATTAACTATAGTCACCATGCTGTATATTTAGTCCCCATACCTCAAAGTTTTAAAATCTAGCCCTGAGAAAATGGATTACAGCCACCATAGATTTTTTTTTAGGTAGTACATAATAAATTGTTATGACGCTGCTGGGAAACAGTCTAATGTGTTTAAGAGCATAGGTGATTGAGGCAAACTTCCTAGATTTGAATACAAAACTGCCACGTAATAATTGTGTAATGTTGAGCAAGTCACTTAATCTCTTTGGGTCTTAGCATATCAATCCATGCAATAGGAAAAATAAAACAGCATCTGTCAGAGTGGCTGTAAAACCTGAGTGAGTTGATGCACATAAGGCTTTGAGAAAATGCTAGCAGTTATTACCATGTCACCTTCATGGTATTCTGTTAGTCACTCAGTTTGTAATAAAGTATTTCCAGCATGTACTTTATTCCTAGTGCCTTCCTGCAAACTCAATTTATGAATTTATACTCAGGGAAGGTGAAGCAATGCTGTGGGAACACAAAAGAGTGGAATATTTTTCTCATCTTGGAGTGGTGAGGACCTGAAGGAAGTATTGAAGCTGACCTTGAAGAGTGGCTATGGCTCCACCTGGCAGAGGTGGGAGCAAGGCATTCCATACTGGAGGGCATGTGCCCAAAGGTGTGGAGAAGGGAGAGGGCACAGTGTGTTTGAGAAAAGCTGTAGATGCGTTTGGGTCCAGTGTAAGCTGTGTGAGGTGGAATAATGGGAGATTGGGAGGAAAGATAGTTTAGTTGGATAATCATGATGATAACAATTAATGTGAGCTAGTCTCTGAGTCACAGCTAGATAACCAGATTCTGTGTTGATGCTTCAACATAAATGAACTCTGAGAGTAACTCCCTGCAACATGCCTACCCTCATTTTATAGAGGAGAAAAAAATGGGACTCCATTTTCTTAGGTGGTGGAGAGCCACTGAAGGTTTTGGAATGGGAGAGTGTCATTGGTCATACACAGCAGTGATTGACTTACCTGCTGTGTTAGACTCTAAGTCGGAGTGGAAGACACATCTTACACCATCCTGAGCTTCCAAAGGGGAGTGGTACTGGACCATCAGTATGCTGGGTACTCCATAAACACTGATGGAGTCTGTTTTCAATGCTTCTTCAACAAAACTGTGGAAACAAAATTCAGCAAAACTTTTAAAGAGGAAATAAGCCAATTTGAGTGACTCTTTTTTGCTTGTGTGGGTTTCATCTGATTTGATCTTTACAAAACAAACTTTTTTTTTTTTTGAGTTAAGGTCTTACTCTCTTGCCCAGGCTGGAGTGCAGTGGCATGATCACAGCTCACTGTAACCTTGAACTACTGGGCTCTGGTGATCCTTCCTGGGACTACAGTGATGAGCCAACCACACCTGGCTACAAAAAAATCTTAAAGAAAGAATAAACTTTACATTTGGGTTACATGCATGCTCATAATGGATGAAGTCATTGGGATTGAAGAATATGACGGCTCGTAGAGGGTAAAACCACGATTCAAACCCTGATCCCTGGTCTATAGTCTACCATTGCCCTCTCTCTGTTGAACCTCTGATTACTGTTTTTCAGTCTCCACTAGGGTTGTTTTTCCTACTGATTGAAGCCCGTTTATTAAGTACCCCGTTGCTTTCAAAAAAACTAAAGCCCCACAAAGACCCAATTTGCTTTGTAGGGGTTGATGGAAAATAAATTATTATCAACATTCCTCAGGACTAGCATTCATCTAAATGATACTGCTGGCCATTTCCAGGAGTCCATCAAATAAGCCACTGTGTGAGCCCAGAGTCCTGTGTTGGGTGAGCATATAAAGTGTCCTTGTTCTCCTCGGTACCTGCAGTTTGAGAGTGAATACATAGCAGGAATCTTAGACATTTAAGGCAAGCACTTTGCTTCTTCCATCTGATGGAACCGGTGTTTATTATACTAAAAGACACATGGCAACAGGCAGAGCAGCATTTGCTTCCAAAGGTGGCCTGGAATTTGGAATGACATTTAGTGAAAGAGGAAGTTCAGTTTTAGCTATCAAAGGTCATGGCCAGTGATCCTACAAGCACATATTATGTAAATCTGACCCAAATCTATATTTATTAACTTGACAAATTTTGGAATGATTATCTGCTCTACGAAATTGATCTGCCGTTAGAGTCTCGAACATATCAGATCTGCTTAACGCATTTAAGTCAGGGACTGTAAATATTTAGCATCCATGCTGGTGTTGATTTTCAGAGGCTTAGGTATCTACAGCTGTACCCACTTTGCAAAAAACAGGCATGGTGACTTCTACTTTCCTGGTGAGTAGCCACATCAGCGTCATCTCTTCTCTTGCCCAGCACCACTTTCATCCACTTGGGAGAGTTAGTACACAGAAGCACCCTGTGTCCCAGGACCCAGATGTCTACCAGACACCCCACTTTGAAAGTGTCCTTAGCCGGGCTCGGTGGCTCAGCCTGTAATCCCGCGCCTTGGGAGGCTGAGATGAGTGGAAAGCCTGAGCTCATGGGTTCGGGACCCGCCTGGGCAACTTGGTGAGACCTCATCTCTACAATAAATCAAAAAAATTAGCCGGGTGTGGTAGCGCATGCCTGTAGTTCCAGCTACTTGGAAGGCGGAGGCGGAAGGATCACCGGAGCCCAGTAGGTAGAGGCTGCGGTGGCCAGGAGCGGCCACTGCACTCCAGTCTGGGCGACAGAGTGAGACTCCAAATCAAAAAAAAAAAACAAAAAACGAAAGTGTCCTTAATTTGCTTTTTAAAATATATATGATTAATAATAATATAATAAATGATAAATATATATTATAAAGTTTACCATTTTAAGTGTACAATTATGTGACATATACATTCACAGAGTTGTACAGTCATGTCCACTAACCATTTCCAGAAGATTTTCATCATCTCAAACAAAAACTCTGTATCCATTATACAAAAACTGCACATTCTTTCCTCCCTCAGCGCCTGGCAACCTCTGTTGTACATTCTGTCTCCATAAATTTTCCTATTTTAGTTACCACATGGAATCATACAATATTTATCCTTTTGTGTCTGGCCCATAATTAATTTTAATAACACTGTTTCAAATATACTATTCTTTTGTAAAATATTTGTTGTCAATACTTTATTGTGTCAATAATTATCAATGAAATATAATTTTCATTCTAATTTAAGAAAGCTGGGTTGTGTCAGAATTGGGTGTACAGAAAAGATAAATAAATAACTTTTTTCTTATTGGCCAAGCATGGTGGCTCATGCCTGTAATTCCAGCATTTTGGAAGGCCAAGATGGGAAGATTGCTTGAGACCAGAAGTTCAGGATCAGCCTGGGAAACACAGGGAGACCCCATTGCTACAAAAATTAAACAATTTTTTTAACAATTAAATAAAGAAAAATAATTTCTTAACAATTAAAGAAAATAACATTTGTCAAAAGACCAAACTCTTTCTAATATGTAGTTTTGTGTTCCTCTTTGGGGTTGATTTCCCTTCACTCTACTTGTCTTGAATCCTTTGCAGAATTTCTTCAAGCAGGCTTGCATTTCTATAATGCCTATTGGAAAGAATTCAGAATCTTTTAGATACAGGCATACCTCCGAGATATTGCGGGTTTTGTTTCAGACCACAGTAATAAAAGTGAGTCACATAATTTTTTTTGGTTTCCTGGTACATATAAAAGTTATGTTTATACCATCCCATAGTCTGCTAAGTGTGCAATATCATTATGTCTAAAAAACAGTGTATATACTTTAATATACAAATATTTAAATGTGCTAAGAAATGGTAATGATTATCTGAGCCTTCAGCTAGTCATAGTCTTTTTGCTGGCGCAGGGTCTTACCTCGATATTGATGGCTGCTGAATGCCTGAGCAGGGTGGTGGTTGCTAAAGGTGAAGGTTGCTGTGGCAGTTTCTAAAAATAAGGCAACAATGATGTTTGCCACATCCATTAACACTTCCTTTCACAAGAAATTTCTTTGTAGCATGCGATGCTACTTGATAGCATTTTGCTCACAACAGAACTTCTTTCATAACTGGAGTCAGTGCTCTCAAACTCAACCATGGCTTTATCAACTTAATTTATGTAATATTCTAGATTCTTTGTTGTCATCTTAACAATGTTCACAGCATCTTCACCAGGAGTAGATTTCATCTCAGGAAACCACTTTCTTTGCTCATCCATAAGAAATAACTCCTCATTCATTCATGCCTTATCATTACAGTAACTCAGTCACATCTTCAGGTTCCACTTCTAATTACTTCCTCCACTGAAGCCTCGAACCCCCACAGTCCTCCATGAGGGTTGGTGTCAACTTCACCCAAACTATTGTTAATGATGATTCTTTGACCTTCTCCCATGAATCACAAATGTTCTTAATGGCATCTAGGAATGATGACTCCTTTCCTTTTCTTTGCCCAGATCCATGAGAGGAATCACTATCTATGGCAACTGTAGCCTTCCAAAGTGTATTTCTTAAACAATAAGAGTTGAAAATCAATATTTATCCTTGATTCATGGGCTGCAGAATAGATGTTGTGTTAGCAGACTTGAAGACAGCGTAACAACTAGCCGTAACAACCCCTTAAGCCAAAGCCCTAATCCAGAGCTTTTTGGTAACCAGTCAAGGGGTAGTACTATATGAAAAGGAATCTTTTTTCTTTTTTTTTTTCCTGAGTAGTAAGCCTCAACAGTGGGCTTAAAATATTCAGTAAACTGGCTGGGCACGGTGGCTCAAACCTGTAATCCCAGCACTTTGGGGGTCTGAGGCAAGAAGATTGCTTGAGCCTGTGGGTTTGAGACCAGCCTGGGCAACATGGTGAGACCTTGTCTCCACAATAAATCAACAAATTAGCCAGATACGGTAGTGCATGCCTATAGTTCCAGCTACTTGGAAGGCTGAGGCGGAGGGCTTACTGAAGCCCAGCAGGTTGACACTGGGATGGCCGTGAGCATGCCACTGCACTCTAGCCTAGGCAACAGAGTGAGACTCCAACTCAAAAAAAAAAAAAATTCAGTAAACTATGCCATAAACAGAATGTGCTGTCATCGGGTTTTGTTGTGCCATTTATAGAACATAGGCAGAGTAGATTTAGTGAAATTCTTAATGGTCCCAGGGTTTTCAGAATAGTAAATGAGCACTGGCTTCGACTAAAATCACCAGCTGCATTAGCCCCTAAAAAGAGTCAGCCTGCCCTTTGAAACTTTGAAGTCAGGCATTGACTTCTCCTGTCTAGTTATGAAAAAGTCCTAGATGGCGTCTTCTTCCAATAGAAGGCTGTTTCATCTGCCTTGAAAATCTGTTGTTTACCATAGCCACCTTAGTCAATGATCTGAGCTAGATCTTCTGCTTAACTTGCTGCAGCTTTTCCATCAGCACTTGCTGTCTCACCTTGAACTTTTATATTATAGAGATGGCTTCTTCCCTTAAACCTAATGAACCAACCTCTGCTTGCTTCCAATTTTTCTACTGCTTCCTCACCTCTCTCAGCCTTCATAGACTTGAGGAGAGTTAGGGCCTTGCTCTGGATTAGGCTTTGGCTTAAGGGATTGTTATGGCTGGTTGGATCTTCTATCCACATCACTCAGTTTCTCCATACCAGCAATAAGATTTTTTCACTTTATTATCATTCATGTGTTAAACTGGAGTTGTACTTTTAATTTCTTTCAAGAACTGTTCTTTTGCATTTACAACTTGCCTGTTTGATGCATTTTGGCCCATTTCAGCTTTCAACATGCCATTCTTACTAACCTTAATCATTTCTAGTTTTTTTATTTAAAGTGAGAGGTGTGAGACTCTTCGTTTCACTTGAACAATTAGAGGTGATTGTACTGTTACTAATTAGCCTAATTTTAATATTCTTGTGTCTCAGGGAGTAGGGAGGCCCAAAGAAAGGGAGAGAGACAGGAAAATGCTGGTTGGCGGAGCAGTCAGAACACACACATTTATCTAATGAGTTCACCATCTTATATGGGCACAGTTCATGGTGTCCCCAGACAATTATGTTAGTAACATCCAAGATCACTGACCTCAGGTCACCATAACAGATAAAATAACAATGCGAATATTTGAAATATTGTGGGTGTCACCAAAATATGGCAGAGAGACACAACAGGAGCACATGCTGCTGGGAAAATGGTGCCGATGGACTGGTTGCTGGGTTGCCACAAATTTTCAATTTGGAAAAAAAAAAAGCAATATGTGCAAAGCCCAATAAGGTGAAATGCAATAAAATGAAGTATGTCTATGCTATCTTTAAAAGACATGTCTTTTATTCTTCTTCACATTTATTTTAAAATGGCATTCTGTCTACCTGCCTCTGTCCAATAACAGGCAGTAACATGTGATGCCCACTGCTGGAACATTGGTGAATCCTAGGCCTCCACTTGTGGTGATATTACTCAGAGCAGAAGTATTCCCTTCTGCATAGATGTGAAATAATGTAATTTTACTTCAGGAATGGAATTGTAGTAGAGGTGAACATAATTCTTCTATTTACATCTTTAATGAGCCACGATTAAAAGTAGTGAGTTGGCGTGTCAGAGTGAATGTGTTATTTTCTGATTTCTGTTATTATAATTGCTGCTGCTGGTTTAAGCTGCACTTTCCTGGCCCCCTAGTGTTCCCAAAGCCTTAAAAAAGACCCAGAAGGGTCTAATCTACTTCCTGAAAGTTAATGGGACAGTAATGACTTTCTTCAATACTTGCATTGAGATTGGTCTCAACTCCCAGAAGCCAGTGGTTCTCAAATCTTCATTCACAGTACATCTTTTTCTTCCGGTAAAAGGATTATGGATTGATTAAAGTTGAGATGCTCAGAGGTTTTCTCTCTTCTCTTTTCTGTTGTTACAACTGAAATGTACTGGAGTGTTCTCTCTGCTTTGGATTCATGGCATGGGGTGCAGAGGCAGAACATTATGTGTTGACAGGGGCCCTTTCCTTCGTTTTGATGGAACCAAGCCTGAGCCCATTGATTTTAGGGGCACTGTTCCTGCCTGATTGCTTCTGCATGTCATCATAGCCACGGACTTTATGAGCACTGTGTTACTAATCGGGGTACTCAAGAAGCTGCAGTTGGGTTTCCACAGACGAGGCATTCTGCATGATTAGTGGCTATGGAGCACAGGTTTTCCTGACAAAATAGGAAAGCGTCATCCTGGAATTCATTTAACAGCTCATCTATAGCATCACGTGTAAACATTTTTATTTGGCCTCTTGAATGCAGCAAAAATGTATACGAAAGTACTTACCATATACTTAATGTTGAAGAGAACTGTAATGAACTATGCCAATCTTGGCCATTTGCAAAAGTGTCTGCACCACTGTGAGTATGCATATACGTGCACACATTGTGGGTCAGGCAGATTCATCTCAAAGCTAGTGACACTACCGCTTCAAAGCCTCTCTCACTCACATAGGCCCTTTCTAAGACCCCGTACCTAATTTTTTCTTGATAATTTTGTGAACTCTTTTTTTAAAGACCCGCCCCCCCATACTCACTCCTCCACCCCTTGCCTAACTTTGTAAACTGCCAGCCCCACAGACTGGACTACCCCTGATTATGAAGATGTATACACTGTGCTTATGTATATGTTAATTAAATGTATTCATTTTTCCTTCATACTAGTATATGAAGTTCCAAAACCCTGCCAGCCTATAAGAGAGGAAACTTAAAGGGCTGTGCCTACCCCTGCCAGTTGTTTCCAAGGAAATTCATATCTTGGATGTTTAGCAAATAATAACATCATGTTTAACTGATAGTGATTATGTCCCAAATTTCCCAAACTAATGACTCACGATTATGATTCACATATTCCTAGGAATCCCCCACTCCAACTTGCCGTTTGCCTGGAGTTGTGTACAATGTATCAGAGTTCCTTAGAAGTTTAGCAAAACTGAACTATATAGCTCCTTGTCTTATCCCACACTACCTCAAGAAAAATTAATTTAATGGTTATTTTGGGAAGCGTTTCTTCCCAGCAGGATCTGGATATTTAAGGTAAATTTTTTCAGTTAAGAAGTTACTTGATACAGGTGACTCTGCTTTGAGAAACAGTCAATTTCCATTATGCTGAATTAGTTTCCTCTTTTTTCAAAGAATTCCTTTATTGTTTCCAATCTGTTGATAGGTGTAAAAGCTAGTCTAGATTTTTTGAAAACATGCACCTGGTAGCCAAGCTATGACATTTCTTGCTAAAACAGCACTGCTATCACTTGAGAAAGACAGATGCCAAGAAAATTAACCCATTTTTTAAAAGAATCAAGTTTTTACATTAATTCAGGATACCATTTATTAGTCACTTAAAATTTCATGTTATTCGATAATCTTAGAGAGGTGTGGTATCATAAACTGTTCAGGGTGAATGACAGCTGGTATGGGCAGAAGGTGCCCATGCATGATGTGGAGGAGGGTAACCATGAAGTGGAGAGTGGCCGAATATGTTTTGTCCTACTCACAATAAGAATGCCTGTCCCAGTGGCCTGGTTGACAGCAAAACTCAACTTAATGACTTAGCAGCCAAAGTGTAAGGCTGGGGCATAGAGAAGCAAGCAGACAGATGATACAAAATTGGAAACTAGATTGCTTTAGGGAGGAGGGGAGTGGTCACACAATCTAGGTCTCAGTTCCTTCTGTGCCACTAATTTTGTGACCTTGGGAAAGTTACAAACCTCTCTGGAATCTGTTTCCTCCCTTATAAGAGGAAGGCAGAAGCCTAGATACTCCTTGGAGGTTCCCCTCAGCTGTGACATGCTGTGTCTGAAGAGTAAGGGATATCAGACTAACATGAGAAATTAAAACAGAAAAGGTATAAGTATAGCAGGTGGCAGGGAGGTGGACAATGCAGAGAACAGTCACAAACACAAGTTAGAATGTTTGGCTGTCTCCACAGAGAATCGACTTTTGTTGGGAGAGCCTAAGGTTAGAGTTGAGCTCTGGGGAAACTAGAACCTTGAAAACACCTTGCAGGAAGCCATGTTCTCCCTGCATAGACTGTGCTCCTCAAGTGTCCCTGGCACAGGGGGTGGAGCTTTGTCTTTGTGCTCAGTGCTGTGCTGCTGATGAGGGACTGGCTGTCTTGCCTCCTCAGCCCATACCTGCCTAGCCTTCCTCCACTCATGTTTTCAAAATGCTTCTGGATGCTCACAGGCCACGGTAGATTTTCTTTCTTGCTCTAAAGTCCTTTTGAAAGTATTTATCTGAAGATTCAGACATCTTTATTTATCTTGTCATTGTCCTGCCTAGAGAATCAGAAATAGTTGTATTTGTTTCTGCCTGAACTTGCACCTATGAAAGAGCTTTTGTAAGCAGCAGCCTAGGTCTGATTGAAACTATCTGAGCCCTTGCCAGGTCGCTACTTAGTTGTTTAGTTAGCCGGTATTGAACTTCTGTCACTTCCTCAGTTTCTGGGCAGTGTGTAAGAACAACCCCATCTATCAAGAGTTTAATAATCGAGTGGTGGAGACCACTGCAAATGTAAACACGTGTCAAAATAATAGTAATAAATCTAATGGTGATAAAAGCTATGGACATTTTCATACAACATAGATGAACCTCAAAGCCTCCAGGCTACGTGAAAGAAGCCATACAAAAAAGACCACATATTCTGTGGTTTTGTTTATATGACATATCCAGAATAGACAAATCCATAATGACAGAAGTTAGTTTGGGTTACAGGAGCTAGAGGTAGGGGAGGAATGGAGAATAACTGCTGATGGACTCAGGGTTTCTTTTGGGGGATAAAAAATGTTCTAAAATTAGATTGTGATGATGGTTTACAACCCTTTGCATATACTAAAAAACATTGAATTGTACACTTCAAATGGTATGTGCATTAAATCTTAATAAAGCTATCTTTTTAAAAAGTTTAATTCTCACAACCCTAGGATGTAGGGATTATTGTTATCCCCCTTCTACAGATGAGAGAACCGAGACCCAGAAAAGAGAAGTAACTTGTCCAGGGTTACACATGAGGCATGTGTGTTAACTTTTTCACTACAGAAAATTCCATGTTAGTGCTAAGTCAGTGCTAAATCTGTTGATTGTGTGGATGCCAGAACTAGACGGGTTGAGTTTAGCATGGATTAAGGGAGGAAGTGGTTTAAACTGTGTTTTGTGAGAAGAAAGAGTTGTGATTGTGTGAAGAGGACAAAAGGGCATTTCAGGCTGGAGATAATTGCTTGTGGGGATTAAACATAAAGAAACCCGACACCTAATAGGTTGGTTCAGTTGGAGTGAAGAGCCTCCCTCATTTGATGACAGGTAGGTAATCAGATCCAAGTGAGTGAAGCGTTGTTTTGTTAGCTGCAGTGCAGGCATTGCTGTAATTAGTAGCAGGCCAGCACCTTATAATGTCTCTCTGGGGTGTAAAGAAATATTTCTAACAGAAACATGTTAGTCTGCGAAGCAAATAAGGTGCAAGCATAAATGTCCTGCCCTTAGGAGATTTTTCCCTGGGTTGTCTTTACCGAATGACATGAGCTTCACACCCTTGCCTTGAGCTGTCACCATCTTTGCTTCAGTTTCCATTAATTAGCTCTGAGTCTATAGTCACTTGAAGCTGCTCTGGATGTATTTGCTCTTACCCTCCTGGACAGCTTTGGGGATTTGTCTTTTCCTACACTTCTGCCTTTTCCTGGCAGCTGCATGACACATTCTCACAAGGTAGGGGCCTTGGGAAAGGGAGGCAGCAGTGCCATTGGCAAGACACATGCATTGTGGCACGCAGGCCGCTCCCTTTGAGAATGCAGATGGTAGGCATCAGTTAAGAGATTTAAACTTAAACAAGAAGTAGAAGCAAACTGGGGAGGACCTGGATTTGTGGGTACTTGAGGGAAAACATTAAAACTAGATATCAAATGGACAGTGTGGTATTGCTTGTTTCAGGGGCTTTTCTCTCTAAAACTGGAAAAGAAAAATAGAAAATAACAACAACAACAAAGTTGGGAGGGATCTGTCCAGGCTTGTCAGTGTCTGGTTTGTTTGCCTAGTTAGTTAATTAGCAAATTACTCTGTTTATAATCCTTGTTTGGAAAAGACAGTGCCTTAAATCTCTAAATCTATCAAATGAGAGAACTTAGGGAGTAACCAAGTTAACAGGTGATATGTGCCTCTTTTAAAATGTTTCTCTATAGCAAAATGACCATATATCGATAACAGTGAGTACCAAATGTATTTACATTTCTCATCTATTTTCTACTTTAAAGACTGTGTTTTGCCTTTAAACTTCAAATTGTTTAGAAATTTTACATCTTCTATTTTCTGTAAAGGTTAGTGTTTGTAAAACTCTGGTGCTGGCTTAGTAACTCTTGTTTTTTTTCCCTTAAACTCCCGCCTGCCTTTTGGATCATTGTAAAACCAGCACTGGTGGCGGCCACCTCAGACTGTATGACCCTTACAGCCACCCTTTCCCACCCCACAACCCAGGGGAAGCTTCATGATCTGGCCCTGCCATGCTGGTACATGACTCCCTGGGAGCTTAAGTGGTTCTGGGTCGTTGACGAGAATCTTGCCTGGATGGATTCACATCAAAACTTTGGAGAGCAAAGATTCAGTGTTTCCCTTCTGCCTACCTATCTCATGGAAATAATCGTGGTACCTAGCATTTAACTCCTGTCTTAATTTATCAGACTCTTGTGCATATTACACATGCAGTCTTCATAACAGCTCTGTATGGTATTGTCGACCGATAAGCAAACTTTGCAAGGTCCCCTTTAGGGGACTGTCTCAGTGCCCTCTCCCACTGACCCAGAAAGCATGACTTCAGCAAATGGAGCACTGCAATTGAGGAGGTTAGCTAGGGAAGAGCAGTGAGAAGGGAAGAGGGGTAGTCTACACAATCTCTTCCTCATTGGTCAAGGCGGGGGGGGGGGGGGGGGGGGGGCGCCAAAAAACCAAAAGGAGCAAAAACAAAAAAAAAAAAAAAAATTAA